>NJET01000044.1:4969-131904 GCA_002591415.1 Ophiocordyceps australis | reverse complement strand
TATATATACTAGTATATATCTTGTAAAACCGAATAGGGAACCAAGTCTAAATGTATATATATAGATAATATATATATACTAGTACTATATATTATCCTTGTATTATTAGTACTACTACAAGTAAAAAGATATATTTCACTATAGGTTTCAACTTACTAAGTATGTATATATACTACTTAGACCTAGCTATTTTACTAAATATTTTAACCGAGGTAAAATATTTTTTTTATCTTCTTTTAATAAGAGACATCTTTAATCACTATACGACTTACTTGTATACTTTTGCCCTTATTTTTATATAAACGTGATGGTGCTATCCCCTTATACGCTTACGAACCTAATAAAAGCCTCACCCACCCACACACCTCTCCACTTCATCCATCCATTTATCCATTTATCCAACCACGACTCGCCTCATCAGCACCACTGCACGTACCCTTACACGAATAGAGCTCGAGATATACATTGGTAATTGCCACGCATATTAAATTGACTGCAGCTTGACTGAGCATCAACTAACTCGTGTGCAACAGGCAGCATCGATATACGCAAAAGACCCCAGGTGGGAAGACCTCGATCCCAAATGGAGAGCTCGCCTCTCTAAACTCCAGGGCATATGATTCCTGAGTGTGCCACGCCCAGCGATACCAACTTCTAGAAGCCACAATCGACACCACCGCACACCAGCCGCTCAAAAAATCTAGATCAGCATTCGACCTTGTGAGTTTTAAGGTTAGCTAGTCTAGACGTCACAGACGCAAAGAGGCACCCGGAAAAACTATATAGGGAATCAAGGCAACTACTGACGGGCCCGTCTACTAAAAGGGGCGCACCAACCCGACGAGCCAGTCTATTCCACGAACCTCAAGACCCAAACCCGACGATTTCAACGAGTATAACAAGCCCAAGCCTCCCAGGGCACTTGGAGCACCACGGAGCCGCAGATCCTATTACTAGGATTAGAAGCATCTAGCTTGCTCAGCTGACACATTCTCATCCAAAGACGACGGCAGGCAATTCGACATGGGTGACCAGGCGCCTCACTCGCAGCCTCGACAACGCACCGTCACCCCGCTGTCGCGGGAGGAGATGGCCTCGCTGCTGAAAGAGGGCCAAGCAAGACTGACGCTTTCTGACCCTTTATCCTGCGTCATTTGCTACAACGACTTTGGCGTCGAGTCCCCCGAGGGAATCAACGAAGTTCCTTTTCGCCTACCTAGGTGCAAACACGTGTTTGGTGATCATTGCATCAAGAGATGGTTTGAGGATTCGGATAGCTGTCCATACTGCCGCGACAAGGTGCGCCCGGAGCCCAAACACTACCAAACCTCATCAAGGGCCTTTATGAACTTCATGAGACTGCGGGGTGCCGCTCTCCCTTCGGCGTCGGTGCATCCTTGCCCCAAGGCCCTATCAACAATGGCGCTGACTTTGGCGTCAGGCTTTCGGCGGAGCTCTACTCGCGGTTTTTGGAAATAACTGGCAATGAAGGCGACTTGATTAATGCTTTGTCACGACGTGACCGTGTAGCAGACCGACGCTCTCCCCCCGACGATGACACGGGATTAGATCAACGCCGCACACGACAGCGCCGAAGCAGCCGAAGTCCGCGTAGACCACACCAAGCAGCGCCCCACGAGAATAGATCCGTCACCGCTCCTCAATACTCGACGTTGCCAATGCCGGACCTATATGAACATCCGCTTTCGGAAATGAGGAATCCATGGCCGCCGGTGCATTTGCAGGCCAACCACCAAAGACATCAAAGACAAGGCGCCTCGAGCGCGACAAGCCCCTTTATCCAAGCAACTGGCCGACGGGTTGCAGGCATGAGCGTCAGGAATGGGATGTACAGGGCTCCGGGAAACGGCCAGGTGGACAACGTTGCAGCTGTCAGTGAGCTCTATGGGCAACCCGAGGGGTTTCCAGTGATTCCATTCTATCCAGCAATGCCTGCAACAGTGGCTGGCTTGGTGCTTAACCAAACGTCACCAAGCATGTTCCACCAAGGGCAATATGTTCAAGCCCCACAAGCGGCTGACCATGCGCCAAGCCCTTCAACTCACGGACAGCTGCCGAACCCATTAATGCAGCCTCCAACGAGGGAGACGACGGCAGTGGCGGCGCCTGCTGGGATGCATATGCCCAGTCTGAGGCCAGGGCGGATGACGGACGCCTACACAGAAACGCAAGCTCCATGGGCTGTGCAGTCGGCTGTTTCGCGTGGTTCCCAACAGGTGGCTAACAACACTCAAGCAGTGCCCGCTGTCTCAGATGTTTTCGGAGGCCTACCTTGGTGAAGAAGAGATGTCATATCTCAAGGCAGTTTGGAGTGACAAGTTTGTCAAATGCTTGGCTTGATAAGGGTTGGGCTTGGTGGCGATGCAATTAAAACCAGGCAAGATGTGCTTTTGACGTGGGGGCCATTGTGGCGTCTGGCTTGGAACGTCAAAACCTTGACCTGACTGCGTGCTGGGCGTGCTCGAATAGTATTGGTAGGCGGAATGAGCAAGGATTCCCTCCCCCCCCTTTCCCCAAAAGGATGCATATGGGGAGGTTCGGGTGAGACATGGCATTTGGCTGGGGATGGCGTAATGGAGCGGGCAGGCAGGGGACGAATTGCGCAAAGGCTTTGTTTTTATTTTATTTTTGCATGTCCTTCAGCCTCATGTAAGTATTTGGATAGCGATGACAGCATAAAGATTTCAAAGCGGCTGGATTTAGGGCTATGTTTTAGCAAGAGTGGCGTAGCGCCATCTCAGACGGAGACGGAGCAAAGTGTGTGTGAGGCATCCGTATGCGTATCCATGTGGACAAGGGTGGATGAAAGCGACGTGGATGAGGTGGCCGGGAGCGGCGTAACTGGTGCACGGGCGAGCATCAAGGCGGCAGTGGATTTATGGTTTGAAGCGGGCAATGCAGGCGAGTGGTGCACGTTGCCTTGATGGTTAGTGGTCAAGGTGACGGGCCGGGGTTGGTTGTACCAACGAGTAGCAGGGAGGTCTAATGGTTGAGTATGTGACGGCGGGCGGACGAATGCAGGGCCATACATGACAGTAGATGAAGACGGGGCGCAAAAGAAAGGAAAAAGAAAGGGAAAAGAAGGAAAGACGAAGATGGTGTGCAACGGGGTGGACCAGTATATCATGGGGAAAGCCAGCAACAACAGAAACGGCGGCGGAAAAAAAAAAACTTGGCGTCCTTTTTTTTTTTTTCAGCTGCCGCTTGTTTGACTTGTTTCAAGACGACCATACATTCCCTGGGGGGAGGATTTCAGGTGGACCTTGAAGGGAGAGGAGAGGACAGGGAGGGGATCCACGTAGGCGTGGTAGGACACCTCCTCAGCTGGAGAGGAGGCAAATGATGTGCCGGTGCCGTCAAGGGGCCGTGGAGGAGAGCGATTTGTTGATTGCGAACCCCGGCATGGGACCTTGGTAGCTGAATACCGTCGTCGTCTTGTTTGTTTGTGCTTTTTTTCCCCTTTGATTTGATTTCTTGGCTGTAGGACTGGGATGCATGGAATTTTTTTAGTATGCAAGAGTGCTCTTGGAGCCGAGCCGTTGGTTTCTTTGCCACTAGTAGAAGCAAGTTTAAAAAGGTTGGAGGGTTAAGGTTTTGGCCGCATAGTTTATCCTTTGCATCGTGAGGTCTGGGAGCTGCACTCAGCCAAGAAGCGCCATATCCGGAGCAAGCGGCAAGACGAGCAAGGAGGCCAGAGTTCAAGGCAGGCATTATTGCTAGGCGAGGGGCAACGTCATGGGGATTCCGTGGCGGGAAATAACAGCCGTTGCGGCAACGGGCAGCGCGCTATGCAGCGTGACTCTGAGGAGACGGGGCGTTGGAGAGCTGTGCAGCGTGTTTGGCATCATGTGGATGGCACAGGCGGCGGCATGGTGGTTGTGGACAACGTTTGTGTATGCGCGCTACCTGTCGCCGCTGCGCCATCTGCCGCAGCCACCAGGGGCGCACTGGCTGCTGGGACACTTTTGGGAGATTGTCTCGACAGAGCCCGGGGCGGCGTACCAGCAATGGTGAGTGCGGCCAGGCGAGACAGGGCGCGTGAGTCAAGGGCGGCGAGGGGGTGAGAGAGTGGCTGACACAGAGGCGTGGGCGACAGGACGGCTAGCGTGGAGCACGAGGGCCTGCTGCGCTACATGTTTGCCTTTAACCGCGAGCGGCTGCTGGTGACATCGCCCGAGGCGCTGGGCGAGGTGCTGGTGAGCAAGTGCTACGACTTTGAGAAGCCATTGACGGTGCGCAACCTCCTGGCGCCCATGCTGGGGCACGGGGTGCTGCTGGCCGAAGGCGACGAGCACCGGGTGCAGCGGCGGCGGCTGAATCCGGCCTTTCACTACCGCCAGGTGCGCGGCATGTACTCGATATTTTGGGACAAGGCGCGCGAGTCGGTCGAGGCCATGACGGCGGCGTGCAATGCGGCGGGCGGCGAGAGGGTGCTGCTCGTCAACTCCATGGCGTCGCGGACGACGCTCGACATCATCGGGCTGGCGGGCATGGGCGTCGACTTTGGCGCCATTGGCGACGAGGCCAACAGGCTGGCGCAGACGTACATGAGGCTGATGCAGCCGTCGTGGCAGTCGTTTGCCATGTCGGTGCTGGGCGGCTGGCTGCCGCCGGGCGTCTTGCGGCGGCTGCCCATGCAGCGCAATCGCGACCTGAGCGAGGCGGCGCAGACGATTCGCAGCGTCTGTCGCGACATGGTGCGCAACAAGCGCATGCAGGGCGCCGGCGACAAGACGCCCAGCCAGGGCGACGACGAGGCGGATATCGAGGCCGAGCCCGACCTGCTGTCCGTGGCGCTTGGCAGCGGCTTCAGCGACGACGTCTTGGTGGACCAGCTCATGACCTTTTTGGCCGCCGGCCACGACACCACGGCGTCGGCGCTGACCTGGGTCATGTATCTGCTGGCGCGCCATGCCGACAAGCAGCAGCGCCTGCGCGACGAGGTCCGGGCCAAGCTGGCGCCCATTAGCGCTGCCGATGGCATGGGCGCCGTGACGTGTAGCGACGTCGAAGGCATGCCCTACTTGCGCGCCGTGTGCAACGAGGCCCTGCGTCTCTTTGCGCCCATTCGCCAAACCTTTCGCCAGGCCGCCCGCGACACCACCATCCAGGGACTGCCCGTGCGCAAGGGCACCTTTGTGGTGCTTGCGCCCTGCGTCACCAATCTCGACCCCACGCTCTGGGGGCCCGACGCCGCCGACTTTAGGCCTGAACGCTGGCTCAGCGCCTGTCCCGACACGCCCCAGCCTGAAAAGACGGACACAAGGCCCACGGCAAGCGGCGGCGCAAGCAGCAACTTTGCCTTTCTCACCTTTTTGCACGGCCCGCGCAGCTGCATCGCCGCAAACTTTGCCCGCGCCGAGCTGGCCTGTCTGGTGGCCGCCTGGATTGGCCGCTTCGACTTTGCCCTGGCAGATGCCTCCATGGCCGACGCGGCCAATCTGAGATTCAGGCGCACTCCGTCGGCCATTCCGCTCCAGGGCATGCCTTTGCGTACGCGTGTCGTTGACGGATGGTGAGACTGGGTGTGTGTATGTGCGTGTGCCTGTGTGGCGTAGGGCGTGTATCTGCGAGAGAGAGGGGAGGGGGGGGGGGGGAAGAAGAAGAAAATAAAAACGAGGCTGTAAAGAAGTCTCAGTCGTCCAAGCAAGCCGGCTCCCATGGAGAAAAGGTGTGCAGTGGGACTAGGTACCTCGCACCCACTTATCAGGCAGGCGGGTACAAGTGCATATAAAATGTTGTGCATACAATATTGCTTGCCTACAGGCTGTCGACGTGGCACAGCATGCACAGTCCAACGCTTTAAAAGTGCGGTGAAGCAACTTGATGGCTAGAATATTTGCACAGAGAAAAGGGAATAAAAAAAAAAGACACGAGCCCTATCGCGCCTGTGCTGCAGAGAAGCCCATGCGTCTAATCCCACAGGGGGGAGCAGGGAGAAGCTTGCGCCAAGCTCGGCAATCGCCAGCTCTGGAATGTCGCATCTCGTGGACGGACAATGGAACAATGAACTAGATTAGGTGGTGACTCCCCCGCGGCTTACAAGGCTGTCTTGTCTTGTCTCGTCTGGCAAATTGATTCACGAGGCTCGACATGTCTCTGCATCTGTGCAAGAGCAGCTGAGTTTTCAAGAGCAGACGGCGCAGCTGAGTCTCAGAACAAAATACTACAACAGGTAGCAGTGCATAGAGACAGGCAGCTCTAGTGCATTAGCCAGCAGGCCTGTCTCGCTAGAATACAGCGCATGGCCAGGCACTTCTAGTGCCGCCTCTCCACCCGGGTCGTCCCTCCCGCGCGCTGCTCACTCCACATGCAAGCTGCGGCTCCACTCTTGGCAGCTCTCCAGCCACTCATCTCTGCAACAGGGGGGGGCCGACCGCCTCGAAAGCCGGGCTGGCGGCTACAGAGAGCGAGAGCTGGCTCCTAGTGGCCTTTTTTTGCCTCTCCACTGTAGTGTTTCTGTTTATTTTTTTTTTGGCCTTGTTGTCCTCTTGCTCCCCGTCCACCTCATTTGCGACGCATCCCGTTTGTTTCAGCATCGCACTTGGTAGCGCATAGACTCCCGCACGACAGCAATGCACCAGCCTCGGTACCGGAGCTCCGCCTCCGGGCCACCGGGGCCACACGGGGTCCACCAGCCCGAGTCGAGGCCAAGGAGCCATGGAGACGCCGCGACTCCACGGCATGCATCGACGCACGCGCGCCAGTATGTAGAGGAGTTTGAGCGAGGCGGGGCGGCGCCGTCGTCGTCGTCGTCGTCGTCGAGCTCGTCGTCGCTGTCGCTGTTGGACATTTCGCGCCCGCATCGCCAGAGCGGAGGCATTGGGGGGTTTCTGGGTGCTTTGTTCCGGCCGTCTCCAGAACGGGCATCGCGTCGTCGTCTTCAGCGGCCTCGTAGTCGCGGTTCTACCAAGCGACGAATCTTGTATTTTGGCAACTCGTCGTCGTCGTCGGTAAACTCGGATCTGGCCTATGGCTACGGCTACATTCCTCGGCCGAGAAGCCGCAACTTTAGCCCTCGTGCTTCGACGGCCTCCTTTTCGCACCATGGGCAGCATCGCCACTCGCATCGCCACTCGCATGACCAGCACCAGCACAGCCAGCATCACCAACAGCATCACCAGCAGCATCAGAATCAGCATCACCAGCAGCATCACCAGCAGCATCACCAGCACCACCAGCACGAGCACAATCATCACCATCGTCACCAACAACAGCATTCAACTCATGACCAACAGCAGCATGACCATCAGCGACACCAGCACCATCACCAGCACACAAAAAGCTACACCAGCGACCGCTCAAGCCGCAGCGTGCCCCGCCGCACCACCACAGACGACGAGATTCTCGACATTGGCCGCCAGCTGTCCAATCTCTCCCATAGACACAATGTGCAGGAGCAGCATACCCATGCTCGCAGTCGCTCTGGCGGACTCATGGCTACTGCCGCTGCCGCCATGACATCCACCATTATTGGAGACACCCGCCGCCACAAGTCTCGCGAATCCAAGCACCGTGCTGCTAGCTCCAGACGCCGTCGTGGCTCGTCGAGCGACGGCTCAGACTGGGAATCCCTCTCTGAAGATGAGCCGTCCGTCGACGATGCTCCCTCGGAGCTGGCCTACGGATCCTTGGCGCCGCAAGCCACTCGACCACAGACACTCCCCGCAATGTCG
This sequence comes from Ophiocordyceps australis, assembly GCA_002591415.1. Classification (NCBI taxonomy): domain Eukaryota; kingdom Fungi; phylum Ascomycota; class Sordariomycetes; order Hypocreales; family Ophiocordycipitaceae; genus Ophiocordyceps; species Ophiocordyceps australis. The sequence goes on along the minus strand of NJET01000044.1, from coordinate 124,207 downwards.
ACGGCTCTCGGCTCGACGGCGACCAGATGGTCTGGCTCGCGTGATTCTGGCTCCGTTGTAGACCCCCGTCTATTTGGACCCGTCAACTCTCTGCGTGGCCTCGTGACGCCTCGCCCTTCAGACAACGAGTCTGCCGAAGCGAATGCCCAGTATAAAAACTTTAATCGCCTTCGTCGCGTTGAGACGGATACTACGCCGCCAGTCGCTCCCCTCAAGCAAGTGTTTCCAGTCCCGACATCAGACCCCACGAGATTTGAAGCAGATGCAGCATCCGTAGTTTCCTCTCGCCAGGACCCTTCTCTTGTCGCGCACCAGGACGACGAGTCACTTTTACGGCATCCGGTCCCCAAGGCGCCCGTGTCGTCTCAAGTATTCGAGGCTGATGGAATGCAGCGTGCGCGGTCGAGGCGGGCTGATGACGGAGCATTTGGCCAAGCTGCTATTGGCGCTGCTGCTGGGGCTGCTTGGGAGTATGGCAGGAGAGATGGAGGGGAGGCTCAGGAGGAGCGTATGGGCGAAGGTAGGGATTTGCGCCGAGAGCAGCGCAGGGAAGAACGACGCAGGGACGAGCGCAGAGACGAGCGCAGAGACGAACGACGAGGTGAGCGACGAGAGGAAAGACCCGACGAGAGACGAGACGAGAGACGAGAGGAAAGACGAGAGGAGAGACGAGATGAGCGACGAGAGGAGAAGCGAGAGGAGAGACGAGATGAGCGACGAGAGGAGAAACGAGACGAGAAACGAGACGAGAGACGAGACGAGAAGCGAGATGAGCGACGAGATGAGCGACGAGATGAGCGACGAGAGGAAAGACGAGAGGAAAGACGAGACGAGAAACGAGATGAGCGCAGAGAAGAACGACGAGAGCAACGCAGAGAGCAACGCAGAGATGAGCGCAGAGATGAGCGCAGAGACGACAAGAAACGAAATGAAACAGAAAATAGCGGTACTCGTAGCTCGCGCAACATTCGCCAAGATGAAAAACGCCACGACGACCGTCGCTCAGACCAGCCGGACAAGCATGAAAAGGATCTGAAACAGTCGCAACGTGAATCGGATCGAGACAGAGATCGACGCAAGTCAAAGCGCGACTCACACTCGTCCAAAAGTACCGACGATGGAAGCCACAAGCGATCCTCGTACCGTGGCGATGAATCAACTAATTCTCGATGCAGTCGTGCAACAACTGGTTCGCGTGATGATCAAGTTGGTACATCATACAGTCGCCAAGGTATTCAAGTTGAAGTTGACCCCGAAGAGTTTGGTGGTGAATCGGCAAGTCGTTCGTCGCGCAAGGAGAGCCGCAGATCCAAGGACCGGGATGAGCGCCGACAAGGCCGAGAAAACAAAGACTATGAGCCTTTTCGCGCCAAGGACAGTAGCCAGCCAATCTCAAAGTCAGCCGTCATTGATCCATTTCAATATTTAGTAGATGACGATGTCTCATATTCGCGACAAGCCGCAACTGGACAAGAGGAAAAGCCCATGGTGACGAGTGCCTTGAACCGAAATGCAGACTCTAGCGATTGGCGCCAAGAAGCATCTGAGCCGACGGCGGCATTTGCCACTGATGAAGCCTTGTCTCAATATCGAGTACACGATGAAGAGGCACATGGCGACTTGCGAGAGCATAGAGGGCCTCTGCGCAACGACGTGCAAGAGGATGCGAATCGATACTATCGCCAGGCCGCCAAGGCGCGAAAGATGAGCCAAGAAGAAGATGATTCTCCCCGTGGTGCGGCCAAGAGGTCCGTGGTTGACGCCGATAAATGGCAGTCTGAATACAATGACAGGCCCCGTATCGTGACGCCTCCAGAAGTAGAAGCCCGGCAGCTCGACAGCTCCAACAATCCCTATGGCGCCCCTGATGCCGACGTGCGGCTCGACAACAAAATGTTCCCCGGAGACGCGCACACGTTCAAAGCAATGAGCCATGGCCATGGGCTGGAGGCATCCCATTTCAGCACGCGGGACCCATATTGCGAGAGAGATCGTCCCATGCTGAATCTAGTTTTTCCCACGCCTGAAGCCAGTCGTAGAGCAACACCAAGTCCCGAACGGCCCAGAGGCGACGCCAGAGAGGATCAAACGAGACATCAGGACCAAGGTGATTCTTGGTCCCATCATCATCATGTCTATGACTATACTCCCGCCACTGAGCCGGCTGACACAGCATTGCCACCGTCGACGCCAAAGTCTGTATCGTGGGGCGAAAACTCGACCAAGAGGTTCGAGGTGGAGAGTCCAGAGCACAAGAGCGACGCAGAGAATCTCCGAGACCGATCACGGCCTCGTCTCGACACGTCTAGCAAATGGGGGATTCTTGCCCAAGCAATCTCGGGCAGCAGTGCCGAGCCTGACAATGAGCCCCGAGCCATGGACACTGAGCGAGTCCTGGCAGAGCCCCAGGCCGACCATGGTGAAACTCACTCGGCCGGGTCAAGGGAGTCTGGTTTGGCCAATGAGCCCAATTACGCCAGCCCTAATCATGGCAAAATGCCTGGTGGCTTTACCGATGACATTGCGTTTGCTGCAACACTGGCCGCGGGACTTCAAGACACTGGCTTTGACCCCAATTTGGTCTTCAATGATCCTCATTATCATCGTCGCGATTCCCCCCCGGGTGAGGGCGAGGCAAAGGGCGATGGCTGGGACCAGAAATCTTACACAGATGCCGCAGCGGCGTCGACGGCCTGGGACAGCCCTCGTCATAAACCTCTTCCAGAATCAAGACAAGAGTCAGTTGTTGAAGATTCCGGTCTGCCCACCGACGAGCCATCAGAGAAGGCTCCCGCTGCAGACTCGGCGACTGAACCACCAGTGCAGCTGAGTAAAAAGGAGAGGCGCAAATTGGAAAAAGCCAAGAGGCAGTCAGTCAACTCTTCAACGACTGCCACTGCAGACTCTTCAGAGGTGGCAAGCATTGTTGATGGACCCGAGACTCGACGGGAGCTCAGCAAAGAGGAACAGCGCCAACGCGACCGCGAGGCAATACTTGGAGACTCGGTGCGAAGCGAGGGGCATGGTTGGAGAGATGGAGATGAAAAGAGATGCAAAAGTAGCGGGAGAAGCGGAGAAAAATCCAAGAGGGGCTCGGGAAGCTATGAGTCGCCGTCAGTGTCTAGAGCTCCTTCTGAAGTGTCTGTAGGGAGCTCTGGCAAGCGCAGCAGCAAGTCGAAGCGAAGAAGCGGCACCGAAGATGACTTTGACGACCATGGACATGATCCGCCTGACCAGCGCAGCCGACACGTGTTTGAGGAACGCGACGTATCCTCTATTGTGTCTGAGCCACGCAGCAGTGAGCACAGGCGCGACTCAAAGGGAAAAAAGCGGTCTTCTAGGTACGAGGACGACGACGCCAAGTCGGTAGCCTCGGCCCCTGGCTCTTCTCGCAAAGGCAAAGACGGCGAGAAGCGATCAGGCGGCTTGTTCTCGGGCATGTTCAAGTCTGGCGGCAACAAGGAGGAGCACAAGAAGGATTCTTTTTTAGCTAATGCCGACATCTTTGGCGCAGGTGTCGGCGTTGCTGCCTCTGCTCCTCTTGGGAGCAGTCTTGGCAGCACAAAAGCCACCCAGAGCTCCTCGTATCCTGCCAGTGATTACGAGCACGAGCACGATTCTCACAACCATGACAATCTTGAGCGGCGCGACTCGGAAGTGGTGGCGCGCGCAGTCAAGCCCTCGATTGATCCCCAGTACGGTGATCTTCTGTTGCTTCCTCCAAGCAAGCCTGGAAGCCCCAAAGACTTCCCAACAGAGCTTCCGAGCTTGCCAGAGAGCGGTTCAAGCACGCCTATTGAAGAGCACCACAACATGATGCTGGCGCACCGCCGCCGCCGAAGCGTTCAAGAAACTCCACCAAAGACTCCAAGCGCCACGGCAATTCCAATCTCGTGGCGGCGCAGCCAGCGGAATACGCCTACAAGGGCCAGCTTTGACCCCAAGTCTCCTCTCAAGTCTCCCCTGGCATCACCAATTGGTGGCCACGAGTCTGCGGCGCGACGGCAGGCTCGACACACTTCTTGGGACCGAAACCGTGAGATACAGCCATTGTTTCTCGTGGAACATGCGCGTCATCACTCGGCGGATGATTTTGCACACTTGGCTGGTTTGTCGGAACTACCGCCGAGCGAGCCCTCGTCGCGCGCTTCTTCAGTCCCAGCAGAGGGGCATGAGAAAGCTATAGACAGTATTGCTAGCCATGACGGCGAGCCTCTTGGGCTTCAGATTGACACTAGTTTGGCAGCGGCAGCTCCTCTTGAAGACGTTGCAGGGTCTCAGGAAACGACGCCCAGAGCTGGAAAGCAGATGGAGCCGGAAATGGAGCTTCCTGCGCTACCCGAGTCAACCAATGATGAAGATGATGGTGGATATTCGTGTATCAGTCCGGATCCTGTCGAGTCCATGTCCAAAACCCGAAGCTCTTACTTGCTCAATTCATCACCGCCGTCTGACAAGTCTGGTAAATATGCTGGCGGCACCTGTGAACCAAGTCCAGTGCAGGGACTGGAAGCAACGACTGCGTTGGCAGACGTGATGGAACACGACTTGACTTCCGCTGATGAGCACTTTTCTGATGCTTTGGAGGGGCAGCATGAACAACTGTCGGATAGTGGAGCTGATGATGTGGTTGAGACGCGTCATTTACCCCATCACATTGGCGGAACAGAGCAAGTGCTGGAAGAGGCAACGGCTGAGCATGCAGAGCCCTTGGCTCGCGACAATGCTTCCGAGGATGCTCAAGTTTCGCCAGAGGCGACTGAAAGATATTCGGCATCTGCTACGCCAGAAGTGGTAACGACGGATCCTCAGATTCAGGAGACCATCCCCAAGACGTTGTCGAGTCCTACTGTCGCAGATGAAATCGAAATTCCAATTAGCGAGGCTGTTATTGGTACTGCTGAAGAAGTCGAGCCTCTGGAAAGGCAAGCTTTTGAATCCACAGTTTCCAAGGTGCCATACAGCGCTACAGAACCATTAGGGGAAACCATTACGTCAAGTTTGCCAGCGGATACAGCTGCAGTTGATGCAGACACAATCGCCCATGAGATTGCCAGGGACCAAGTTGAGAATTCTCCTTCTTTCGAAACTAGCCCGGAGAAAGCTGTAGCTCCCATGGATCCTTGCGATATAGACCCAGTGAGGTCATCTGCTCAAGATGACCCAGACTCTTCAAATGTCGTTGCAGACGCATCACGTGACCAAGTGGCCGCTGATACGATAGTCTCGGCGGCAACAGAAGACGCAGAGCCACCAGAATGGAGTAGTCTGTCAGCAAATGCGAGAAAAAAGGCCAGAAGGGCCAGAAGAGCCCTTGGATTAGGCATCGCAGGGGCTGGGGCTGTAGCTGCCACATCTTCTCTCACCCCCGATTCTTTGACTGATCAAGACGCCACATCCAGCCAAGCTGAGCCTTCTCAAGAAGAGTCTGGAAAAACGAAAAAGGGAAAGAACAAGAGAAACAAGGGCAAGAAGAAGTCTCTCGGTCCTGATAAAGACGCTCAACAAGGACTCGTTGCGCCGGATACAGACCGAGAAGTCAGTACGGCACCAACAGAGGCCCTGGATGACAAGTCCTCCATGACCAAGGGATCTGTACCTGAAGAGTCTACTCTTACGGCTTATCCACTTGGCCAACTTGGAGATGGTGAATCAACGACAGCAGTAGCAACTGAAAAAGCCGCCAAAGACAGTGCTAGCCCTGAAGCTGATATCAGTAATGACACTGCCATGAAAGACGTCGAGAGCCAAGCTCAGACATTGTGTAGCAAAGACGACTCAAGGGACCCGGAAACTGTTGATGCGTCTCTAGAATCCGCCAAAAACGTCGACAAGGCTAAAGAGGATGAAACAAGTGCTACTAGTAAAGAGACGGGTGACAAGGCCCAGGGAGACGATGCATTGAACATGGGCGAATCTGAAAAGGACGATGCAGCGTCAGTGAGCTTCAAAAAGGGGAGAAAGAAGAAGAAGAAGGACAAGAAAAAGAAGGAAACGGAGAAGCAGCCTTTGACAGACGAGTCTCCATCTGTGCAGAGTGAAGTCGATGCTACTCTCACCACGGCACCAACGCCGGACCAGACGGCCCACAGTCTTTCCAAAGATGTGGCCAAAGAGATTGAGCAAAGGGCCTTTCCAAGAGAATGCATCGAGACGGTACAAAAACATTCTGTAGAGGAAAATCAACTTTCACCTCGTAATACAGCGAGAGAAGAGAGCGAGAGTACGGGCCCTGCATCTGTGTCTGAGGAAACTCGAAGCATGCCGGTGGCTATGGATATGGACGCAGCAAGGGACTCAATTCAGCAGTCTAGTCCTGAAGCATTTGTTGGCACAAATCCACAAGCAGTTCTTGAGCAAGTAGAGGCTACCCGTGCCGCAATGGTGGGCGAAGCACCGCTGCCTCGAGAAGGAGCCAACGAATCTCAAGTTGAAGCAGCTGCGGATGACACTAAGATTACAGCTGAGCAGCCTGCTCTTCAAGATGTAAGCGAGCCTCTTGCGGAGATTGCTGCCATTGATGTCAGCGAGGGCTCTCCATTCGAAACTGATCGAGATATTCGGGACGACATGAATGAGGAGCCTCCTTCTCAGCCAAGCGAGCAAGATATTGGTAATGCACCTGAGGGGTCTAAAAGTGTTAGGGTTCAGGATACGCCAAGTAAAGAGTCCCAAGAAACTGGCACTGAGGATTTCCGGGAGCTTGTATTGGACGCGAGCAATGACTCTATTCCTGTAGAGCAAGCGCCACAGCCTCATGAATCACCCAAAGCTTCCTTGTCCACAGTTTTCAATAAGGCCGTCGCGACCTCTTTTAACGACGACAGAGGTGTCGAAACTCAGAGGGCTGTTTTCTTGGAGACTGTCAATGACGCAGAATCTGGCCTCGAGATACCCCAGGAGCCTTCTCTGCGGACAAGAGATGAAAGCTTTAATCATGAAGCCCCGCAATTACGCGGCGAGACGCTTAAAGATGCTCAAAGAGGGATCAATGCTGAAGTCGATGCCACGCCAGCCGAGAGACTTGATGCTTCAGCCAATAGCCAAGACTCTGCTATCGAGACAGCCAAGGACGTGAGCCACGGCGTTGATCATGTGATTGCGGAACCGCCCATGGACAAGGCGCATGACACGGTGCTTCCAGAGATTCAAGGCGTCGATTTACAGGACAGGCGGCAGTCGTTTTACCCCTCGAGTCCGAACCTGCACGTGCCAACAACTCATTTTGACGTGACCAATGAAGCACGCGTGTATTCTCCTTCTGCTTCACGTTTGTTACCTGCTACAGCATTCGCCTCGGCCCTGCTTCCCATGGCATCTTTTGACTTGGCCCAAGAGGATTCAAGGTCAAGCGGCATAGTGGAAGCAACGGAGCATTCTGCTGGGGTACAAAGCACAGACACGGCCCAAGAGTCAGACAAACAGCATGGTAGCCAGGCTTTGGAGCCCACCGTCTGTCCATCAGCGGTTGTAGAGCAGAGACTTGCTGAAGACGCGGGGACACCGGAACAAGACATTGTTGAGAAGCCGACTTTTGAATTTCAAGGTGTAGACCATCAGCCACGCATGGATTATGCACCGGAGCGCAGTTTTACATCACCAGACGAGGTGCAGGATGCAGCGGACGGGATTCAAAGTCGAGGTCTCGATGACTTTGAGCAATCTCGGATTCAGGAGCCAGTGGCCGACTTTGATATTGGTCAAGACGCGGTTGCTGCAGAGGCAGTCGACAAGCCACTGGTTGAGCCTACTTTTGATGAACCGCCTGTAAGCCTTGGTGCCAGCCTGGGCGGCGAAAATGACGAGTCGCTCGAGCATGACGCAGATGCCGCTGAGGATGCAGAGGCTCTTGAGAAGTCGACGGGTGCTCTCGCATCTTGTACCGACGAGGCTGTGGCTGACGAGTCGACAAGTGTTGGCCAGCAGGGAGCTGATGAGCAAAGAGATGATTCTGAATCCGCAAAGGCACAAGGGGCCCGAGAGATTGAGACGAGGGAAATGTTGGACGCTGCGGATATTGAGCTGCCACAGTCTCCGTCTCCGTCTGGCCTTGATGCTGAAGAAATTGAGTTGCCACGGTCTCCATCTCCGTCTTACCTCGGTGCTGCAGAGATTGAGCTGCCACAGCCTCCGTCTCCGTCTGGCCTTGATGCAACAAAAGTTGAGCTGCCCCAATCTCCAGCTTCGTCTCGCCCTGCAACGCCAGAGACAACACCGTTGCTCATATCCAAAGTCGAGGAGGAGACTGAGCCCACGCCTCTTGCAAAAAGCACCATGGAAAAGCCAAGTTCCAATGCGAAAGATGTCGACGCTTCAGCATGCGTGCAGAGCAACGAGCTAGAATCACAGGCCGGGCCCATGCAAGAGCCCATTCCAATCACCCAGGAGAATGTCCGCCTGAACACAAGTATCGATGACTCTACTTGCCAGGAAGAATTATTGGAAATCTTGCCAGCAACTGACCTAGTCGACTCTGCTACCAAGATGGCCCCTGAAGATGCTCTGAATCTTAAAGAATCAACTGCTGCTCAAGAATCTGTGGCCAAAGAAGAAGAGGCTACAGTTCCTGTCAAACTGTCAAAGAAGGAGAGAAGAAGGAGAAAGAAGCTGGAAGCAGGTTCTCAGGCCTTTCCAATCGACTTGCCTGAAACTCGGACAGCGTCAGAGGTAGAGTCGGATCCGGCTTCGGTTCAGCCTAGCCTGGTGCCGAAGCAAAGAGAAGAGGAGGATGCCAAGGTGCAAGTAGACGAGGTGCCCAACGACTCTGCCAATGTTAAAGAAGGAACACCCAGCGCGACTGTGATTTCCGAGAGTGCTGGCGTCTCAGAGGACACGTCTTCTGGACAGCCCATTGATAGTTCAGAGGCCAATACTGATGAGCAATGGACTGAATCGACTTCAAAAACGATTTCCAAAAAGAACAAGAGAAAAAAGAAGAAGGGTAAAAGCTTAACGCCATTGTCTTCTCAGCCCACAGCTCCTACCATAGCCACACCGTTGGTGTCAGATTCCCAGAAGAGTCTAGGTAAATATCGAGATGTCGAAAGTGCGGATTCAGTAATCTTTGACTCTACAAATCCGTCAATGTCGGCTCATGCACAACCTGCTATTTTGGAACAAGACCAGCAGGAAAGTTTGGAGGCTACCGCTTCTGGCGATGTGGCCACAAAGCCAGCCCCAGACCTGGAGAGTCGGATTGCTCCCGATTCAGCTTCTGTAGTGCCAAACCTAAATGACGAGCGAATTTTCAACATTCACGAGATAAATGCAACAACAGGAGACAAATTGCCTGAGCTTCGCGAAACAGCTGTATTGGAACAAGAAGCTAGTCAGCACGAATTGGGCATGGATCTTTCGGCATTGACAAGCGAGCCAACAATGCAGTCGGAGGGCAAGGCAGAAATCGTCGGCACGACTCAATTGCCACCGGGAGATCTCAAATCTCGGATCGAGGATACCATTGCACAGATGCCAGACACTGGTGGCAGCGTGGAGACAGTCAAGGATTTGGATCAGTCTATCAAGCCAATCGAGCGCCATGAGATGGATAAGGATGTTCCCGTTGAAGTTGTCGAGGAGAAGCACATGATGAAAGCGACTGTACCTGGCATGGATTCAGCAGCTGTCGAAGAGGCCAAGGACCACACAGATGATATTGGAGGCCATGAGCACAATGCCATTTCTGTCAGCCAAGTTCCCGAATCTAAATCATTGGAGACAGTACAGTCGCTGGAGCCTGTCACTTCCAAGACTGATCCTCAGGAGGAAAATTTACACAGTGAGACACTGTTCAAATCAACACCTTTGCCGCCTCAAGACGCCACTGAGCTTTCGGCTCTGATCCAAGCTTCCGAGTCTCTTGTGACTGATGAAACCAAGTCAATTGAACCCGAGGTCGACAAGCAACGTGGCACGTTGAAAGGATCAGAGCAACCCCCACCGCAAAGAAAGCTGTCCAAGAAGGAGAGGAGACGCTTGAAAAAGAGTCAAGGTCTGGGACAAGGATATACCGAGGCCAGCGAGGAAACTACATCTCTGGCAGAAAAGTCTGAATCTGCTCCTGATCCACTCCAGGCTTTAGCGGCTTCTCCAGTGCCGTCAGCATACGATGTTGATTCCGATTCAAAGCAAGAAATAGTCCCAGAGGAGCAGACGGTAGCAAATGAGAAGCAGGAAATGGCTTCATGCCAAGAGTTCAAGGAGGAAGACGAGTTAGCTTTCAATGAGGCTCTTGCTCGAGGTTCCTTGGGGTCAGATAATGCTCCTCTGGAAGCTTCAAGCTCAATGGCAAACAAGGCAAAAGAGAACCATGGAATCAAATTTGCAGAGGACACATCTAAGCCTGCGACGGAAGAGATTGCCATGCAGACGCCGCTGCCAGTCTCAGAGGACTTGGAGCTCGAGTCTTTGGCAGAGGAGGAGTCCAAGATTGCAGCAGAACAAGAATCGGAGCCTGCAACAGAAAAAGAAGAGATTGCTTTGCAGACGCCTCTGCCAGTTTCGGAGGATTTGGAGCTTGAGTCTTTGGCAGAGGAGTCCAGGATTGCAGCAAAACAAGAACCCAAGCCTGCAACAGAAGAAGAAGGAATTGCTCTGCAGACGCCGCTGCCAGTCTCAGAGGACAAGGGACTCGAGTCTTGGGCAGATGAGGGGTCCAAGATTGCAGCAAAACAAGAACCCGAACCTGCGGCAGAAGCAGAAGAGCTTGCTCTGCAGACCCCGCTGCCAGTTTCAGAGGATAAGGAACTCGAGTCCTTGACAGAGCATGACTCCAAGATTGCAAAAGAACCAGAGGAGATTGCCTTGCAGACGCCACTGCCAGCTTCACAAGATATAGAACTCGAGCCTTTGGCAGAGGAAGATTTCAAGACTGCAGTAGATGAAGATCCCAGCTTTACGGCAGAAATAAAAGATGTTGCCCTGCAGACGCCGCTGCCAGGTTCAGATGACATGGAACCCGAGCTTTTGGCAGAGCAAGAGTCCAAGATTGCAGAGCAAGGATCCAAGTCTATAGCAGAGGAGGCATCCACATCTGCAGAGCAACAATTCCAGTTTACAGCAGAGGAATCCAAGACTGCAGCAGAGACTGAAGTCAAAACTGCAGCAGACAAGGATCAAATTCCCCTTGATTTATCGCGTCTAGTCTCGGAGGAAGACGGAGAAAGCAGTCAGGCCGCAGAGCAAGAAGCCAAATCTAAAGCACGACAAAAATCCAAGTGTGCAATCAAAGAAAAAATCAATACTGCACCAGACGAAGAAGACCAGATTGGCCTCCAGACACCGCTTCCACCCTCAGATGACGAACAAGAAAATGGACAAGTGGACCCAATAGACGTTGCATTTGAGCCTGCACATGAGCTCGAACCTGCATCCCACAAACCCCTGCAGAGCACATTAGGCGGTGAGGCATTTCAACATGCAGCAGCAGTGGCCGCCACAGTGCATAAGTCCCCTGCAGGTGCCGATTTCGCTGCGGTGGCAAGGGAGCAGAGCCAAGATGGACACTTTGAGGGTGACGCGGGCCTTGAGGCACCGATGCCAGCCGCTGAACCCGACTCTCGCAACTTTGGGCAACCGACAATTGCCACTTCGCCACATAGTAGAGCTACAGCAGAACAAGACGAGCAGGAACATGAAGCGGCCTCATTCATCCTCTGTCCAATTTCAAAGTCTCCAGAAGCTGTAGATAGTGATGATTTATCCGAAGCTGTCGCATGCGAAGCCGCGCCAACAGACACCAAGGCAGCAGCGCTTGCGAGACGACTTGCCCAAGTCGCAGACCAATACAGGAACTCCGCACACATGGCACAAGAAATGAGCGATGGTGAGGCTTCGAGGGAAAGCAGAAGGAAACCAAGGTCAATGTCAACCCAAGCTGGTCGGGTCACGGCAGACAATTTCTGGACCATGTTGTCAAAGTCGAAGCGCAGAAAGGATGCAAAGAAGACGATGGATTCCCAAGCCGCGCAGGCTGCGGGCCCCATGATTTCTGAGCCATCAGGCGTCGCGCCCATGGAGCAATCGACCGACAAGGCATTGTTGGCAGTAGACCAATTGCCGAGCCCAGCGCCATCAGTCGAGCAACACGACACTTCAACGGCAAACAAACAAACCGAGAATGTGGTTTCAATGGACGATGCGAGTGCATCATCTGCCATGGATGCCGGCCCAACAGCCAACCCTACTCAAGACGGCCATTTGGAAACAAGGTTCATTTCCGAGGCTGCCACTACCCAGGCTCCTGATGCAGGCGTCGACAAGCAAATCGGACAACAAGACGACAGCATAAGCGATGCCAAGCCATATATATCGGACATGCAAGAGTCCGGCGCAAGTTCCGAGGTCGTCTCGGTCCAGGGCATGAGTCGTGCGGCGAGGAAAAAGGCCAAGAAGAAGGAGAAGAAGCGGCAGTCAAGCACGAATACTGGCTCGTCTAGCCAGGTGGAAACCCCCATTCCGTCCTCTAGGGAGCCAGAGAGGCAGGTGCTGGAAGCAGAAAAAGATGTGACTGTGGGTAAAGACGAGGATGTCGATGCAGAAAAGGGCGCCGTTTTTGGCAGTGGTGTCAGTGACGATGCAGCAAAGCATGTTGCTACGGTCCAAGATGATGAAGCAGGCGCAAGGGAAATAGTCGCCACAGGTCAAGATGATGAAGCAGGTGCAGAGGAAAAAGTCGCTCCTGGCAAAGCTGATGAAGCAGAGGCAATAGCCGCTCCTGGCCAGGATGATGCTACGGGTCAAGAGACACAAGTGGAAATGAGCCAAGAGGACGACGTCGATGCAAAGACAACAGTGCCCATGGACCAAGATGGACACGACAAGCTCGCGGTTGACGCTATCAATCGCAGTGCCACAAGATCTGGTGTGGCTCTCCTCACCGAGAAATTCGGCGGTGGCATCAAGAGGAAGAAGAAGGGCAAAGGCAACAAGATTGTAGACAAGAGACAAGCGCAGCAAGATGATCTCTTTGACGACGCGGCACTATGGGAAGGAGCTGTCAAGAGGAGATTGCAGCCATACCGACAAGACGAAGCGGATGCTGTATTTTGGAGTGCGAGGGATGGCGGGGCGGAAGCGACTGGTGCTGACCAGGGGCATGAGCAAACGCTTGGTGGTGGAGAGATGGCGGCGTCTCGAGAGCCGTGGCACGATGAACAGGACAAAGACGCTGTCGCCGAGGCATCAAGTTCACCAGTCGATCAAACAATATTCATCGAGGCAGAAAAACCGACGGCCGATCAAGAAGCCATGGCTATCGAGGCTGAAAGTCCAATAGTTGATGAAGCCATTGCCGCCGACGCGGAGAGTCGGGCAGTAGACCCAGAGGCAGAGACTCCGACGATTAGTCGAGAAGCCATGGTTATTGAGGCGACAAGTCCAAAAGGAGATCAAGCCATTGCTATCGAGACAGAAAGCCCAAGATTCAATCAAACCATATTCTCCGAGGCAGAGACCCCAACGATTGTCGGTCGAGGAGCCATGACTATTGAAGCGGAGAGTCCAAGGGGGCATCAAGCCATTTCTATCGAGACAGGGAGCCCAAGACTCGACGACACCATAATCTCCGAGGCAGAGATGCCAATGACGGATAGAGAAGCCATGACTATCGAGACGGAAGGTCCAGCAGTTGATCAAGCCATTGTCACCGAGGCACAAAGCCCAAGAGTCGATGAAGCAATCATCACCGAGACTGAGAGTCCAGTGGTCGATCAGGAAGCCGTTGTCACTACCGCAGAGAGCCCAACAGCGGTCCAAGATGCTCTTGTAACCGGGAACGGAAATCCCCAAGTCGGTCAAGCCATTGCCATTGAGGCAGACAGTCCAGAAGTTGATCAAATCCTTCCTGTCGAGACTGCAAGTCCAGAGGCCGAGCAAAATGTCGCTATTACCGAGCCAGCAAGCCCCATACTGAGCAGAGAATTCTCTGTCGCCCCGCCACAGCATCAGATGGCAGATCCAGAAGCTCGTGTCGCCGAGACTGCAAGTCCAGAGGCCGATCAAGAAGCCATCATTGCCCAAATAGAAAGTTACATGGCGGATCCCAGCACCATTGTCACTGAAGCTGAGGATCCAACAGCCAACCAAGACGAGTCGGAGCCTGCTCACCTCCTTCAAAAAGGACCCGAAGTACCGGAGCCAGTCGGCGGTTTGCTACGGGAAATTGGAGACGCAGAAATGGCAGCACCAGACGACAATGCATCAAGCGAAGCAATGCAGTCGGTAATTGGAGCTTTGCCAGCCGTCCAAGAACTACCAGAAGCCGAAGATGTGGGCAATATTTCATCTTCAGAGGCCACGGGAGCAATGCTGTCGCGACACGGGACGCCAGTGCTTGAAAGGCCTCGAGCCACCCCTCATCGAACTCCGGAGCCGGTCAAGAGAAGTAAGAAGAGCTACGGCGAGCTTTCACTTGGAAACGACAATGTCATGATGGCGGCTGCTACGGCGCTCGCTGCAAGTCGGCTTCAGGCTGATCGAAGCAGCAGCGACGTTGGGGAAGGCCCAGGATCTGCAGTGGGGTCTAGGACGGTATCAGTATCCGGAGCAGGACCGGCATCGACACCGGGACCGGCCCCACACCGCTCGGCGTCCAATTCAAGCCTAGCGCGTGGCGGTGCCAGCCCAGCCACATCAACACCGCCACCACCACATTTGCGGCGGATCGACAAGCGAATGAGTGGGGATTTGCGGGCCATGCGCCAGCAAAGCTCGACAACTCAGCATCAACAGCCCCAGCTTCAGCATCAGCAACAATCCCAGCAACAGCCTCAGCAACAGTCTCAACAGCCCTGCGCGTCGGTTCCGCCATCGTCGCCATCTCCTCCTGTTGCCAATGAAGGTCGCCCTCGCAAAGAGCCTGCTGCTGCAGACGCAAGGGAAAAGGAAATGGCCGACGTTTACGATGGCTATGGCCAGGGCCGCATAGGCTCGCCCCGCTCCCCGACCCGGCCTCACAGCATGCGACGTCGCCAGAGCATGCAGGTGCTTGAGCTGGAGTCGCGCGTCGAGCAGCTGCTGGCCGAAAATCGCCAGCTCGCCGATGCCCGAGCTGCTGCCGAGATGAGCAATAGCCAGCGCGCGATGGCAACAGCTGCTCTTGCTGAGCGCAATGCCGAGATAGACTCTCTCAAGGAGTCGCTGCTCTTTGTCAACAATGAGGTGGCTCGTCTGAGAGAAATCAACGACGGTCTGACGAGTGCCAATGCCCAGCTGGCTTCCAAGGACAATAGCGGCCGTTATGCCGATCTCGAGGTCCGTCACGATAGTCTCTCGCGCCAGCTGGACGAGGCTCGTGGCGTCCACAATGCCGTTTCGCAAACCTTGACGGAAAAGGATGCCGAGATTGCTCAATTGCGCGCCGAGCTCGACGTGGCCAAGACGCAGATTCAGGAAATGCAACGCCGCATACTCGACTCCAAGGCTGCTGATGTCGACTTTCTCGCCCTGCGCGACGACGACTACTTTGAAAACCGCTGCCAGATGCTCTTCTCCCATGTCCAGCAGTGGGTTCTGCGCTTCTCCAAGTTCTCCGACATGCGCCCTTGTCGCCTGACGGGCCAAGTGGGCGACGACAAGACGATTGAGCGCCTCGACAACGCGGTGCTTGACGGCTCCGACGTTGACACATATCTCAATGACCGCGTTCGCCGCCGCGACGTCTTCTTGTCCGTCACCATGAATATGATATGGGAGTTTGTCTTTACTCGCTATCTCTTTGGCATGGACCGTGAGCAACGACAAAAGCTCAAGTCGCTGGAAAAGTTGCTGGCCGACGTGGGCCCAGTCCACGCTGTTCGCCAATGGCGTGCCGTGACTCTGACCTTGCTGTCAAGACGCGACATGTTCAAGACGCAGCGCGAGCTCGACACCGAGGCCGTGGTCCAGGCCATATTTCAAACGCTGTCGAGCGTCCTGCCGCCACCCGGCAATCTCGAGACCCAGATCCAGACGCAGCTCCGTCGCGTCGTGGCCGAGGCGGTTGACTTGTCCATTGAGATGCGTCTTCAGCGCGCCGAGTACATGATGCTGCCGCCGCTGCAGCCCGAATACGATGCCAAGGGCGATCTCACCACGACTGTCCTCTTTGACGCCTCCATGATGAATGAGCGCGGTGCCGCCATGGCTCTTGCTTCTAACCAGGAGCTCGAGGCCCGCGCTGCCGTGGTGCGCGTCGTTCTCTTTCCCATTGTCATCAAAAAGGGAGACGAAGAGGGTCTTGGCGACGATAAGATTGTCATTTATCCCGCACAGGTGCTTACGGCCCATGACGCCAAAGCGGCCAGGCGCAACTTTGCTTCGGCCTCGAGCGATGCCGGCGGTGCTTCTCTCGGCTTTCCGAGCCACATTAGCGTCGTCACCGAGACGATGAGCCATCCTGAAGCGGCCTAGCTCCTCTCCGCTTGACTCGTACTCTTTGCCGAGCGACTTTTTGCCTCCTTGGAAACACACAAGAAGAAGCGAGAGAATATACGAGACGGAAAAGGGCGTGGACAATAAATGAGCAACAAGGTCTCCTTCTGCCGCTGTTGTTATATATTGGGAACAGTTTGCGCGCGAGCACGCTTGACGAGTCGATGAATATTTTCCCCTGACGTTTTTCTCTTGTTTTTTATACCCGGCCCATACCTATATATTCTCATTTGAGAGGCTCAGTGAAACAGGGACCCAACCAGGTGGAAAGAGAAAACTGGCAAGACTTGTGGAAATCTTGTCATATTTCCCCTGCATAGGCTGTTGATGTCTGGTTTGTATTTCATTCTTGTCACATGTTGTAATTTCTTCTTCTTTCTTCTCCTTTTATTAGGCTCCTCTTGTTACGAGTCCCAAGATGGTCATGAATTGTCGCATTTATTCTTGACTAGTAATGTATTTCTCCCCGTTGGGAATTTATAATGACGCATCTGGATCTGTGCTTGACCCGGATGCAAAGTAAATCTCATATATACCATGGGTATCAAATGCCAACACTTGGGCTCTCTAGATCGCTAACATCAAGAAAATATACAGCCCGTCATTGTTCCCTCTCACCCGCTCAACGGCCTGCCGCTATTGGACAATTTGCCACCATTTGAAGCGCCTCGCCAACCTTCTTGGCCTCTTGCGGACCCCTAGTCTCGGCAATCAAGTCCATGAGCCAGTTGAGGCGCGCAGAGCGGCCAGTTTGGCCCTTGCAGAGGTCAAGCGCCATCATGTCAATCAGCATGTCCAAGATGCACGGCGTAGGCCTGCCGCTCAAGACGCGCTGGTGCTTGATGCAGCGCTGCAGATTGCGAAGCACCTGGCGGTCGCTGAGGTGGGGTGACTGGGTGAAGCGCTGGCCCATGCGGTCCAGGAGCTGCATTTTGGCCGCTACTTCTTGGGCCGCCTTCTCAGCGTCGGTGTCCAAGGGAGGACGTCTGCCCATGTTGATGAGCTTCCAAACAAGTGGCGAGTTGACCTGGGCGTCGAGTATCATGTCCTCGACGTACTTGGCCCATATGGTCCAGGCCCAGGGATGTGGCATGTTTGACGCGCTCATCTTGGCAAAGACGGCTTCGTAGAGCTTGATGGCTTCACGGTGGTCATTGCATGCCGTTGCCAGGGCCTGGACTGCATCCATGCGGAGACTTGCAGGCGGCGGCGATGTCAAGGCTTGGCCAACAGTGTCAAACTCGTCCATTGTCACGAGGCATCGGCATAGCTCCGTCAAGCCTGAATCAGGGTTTTTTGATTCCATGAGAGCGACGACAAGGTCCGTCCAGCGTTGATTGACAAAGCTATACTCTGTTTCCAGCCGTGCCTTGTACTGGGCTTCGTCAATGGCTTCAGTGGCAACAAGACGCGCCATCAAGATTTGCCAGAGATGCAGGCTGTTGAGTGAGAAGTCGGGACCCATCATCTTTTTATACGTTTCGCTAAAGCACTCGGTTGTTGCCCGACCATCGTGCGCCTTGACTGTCATCCAGGAAAAGCGAAGGCGGTATTCCATTTCGGTACCACCGCCTCGATGCGAGAAAAATTCATGCATATCTTGGTCAAGCTCGTGGCACTGCAAAGCAGTTAGATTCTGTAGTGCCTTGCTGAATGTGGCCGCTGCAAGCAGCCAGTGAGAGAAGATGCCATGGCGGCTTGCTTGGGCCGTCACGAATGCGCGGGCCAGGCTTGATATGAGCTGGCGAGATATTTGAGCCCGCAGCAGTGCAGGCATGACCTGGGTGAGTCTATAGAAGAGGGAGACATCCTGATTGCTCCCAGCGGCACTGCATATTCTTTCGGCCAGGAGAAGCCACAGGGTGGGAGATATGACTGCGGGGTCTTGCTCGTGGGCGTCGCCCATGGCGGAGAGCAGAGTGCGGCGGATCATGGCAACGAGTCTGTTGCCCTGTTGTGCCGAGGCAAAACAACGCTTAGATTGGGCATCCAAGGGGTTTAGCGAAGCTAGAATATGGTCTGCAGAGAAGCGTCCAGCCTCGATTCTTCGACGCAAAGACCGGCGATAGGTCCTCCGTAGAATCTGCAGAGCCTTTTCGTCGGAGAAATCTGCTCGACTAATGTTGGCCCGAAGCTGCGTGACTTCACGGGACAAGCCAATTGACGATGGATGCTCGCGCTGATGTTCCGCAGGCTGGTCCGGTGCAGCGTCGTCGGCGGGCATCTCCATGGCGGGAAAACAAGGTTTCGTATTAGACCTATCCATCCAGCCCACCAAGCTACTGAGAATGCCAAAGGGCTTTTGCGGTTTGCGCTGGGACGAGCTTGTCGGCGGCTCCCATTTGAGCGAGGAGCAAGACGGCACTTCAAACTGCCATGCAATTGGCCACGTTGGAGCTGAGGCTATTGGTATGAAAGCAGTCATTCTTCTTTTCCCTCCGCGTCGGCGGCTTTCAAGAGGGCCGGAATGCGATGTCAGTCGTCGTGTCAGTCGTCGTGTCAATCGTCCATCTTGGGGCAGCACATCGCGGGCGTCGGAGCGGCAAGACGCGGGCCAATGAGAGCTCCGACAGGTAAGGATTGCCCAGTGGCCCTGCATTGACGGCCTCCCGGGCATTGTGGCCCGGATCTTGTTTCGTAAAGCCCAACGGATGAGCCATTGAAGGGGAGGGACTCATGAGGTGGCCTGGGGTCGGCTGAAGCTCTTGAGCAAGATACGAGTACGAGGTCTGGCGGGGCGGCATTACCTGGACCCCGGATTGTCCCACCCCCCGCAAGCACGCTAGCAAGATTGTCTGGCGGTGTCTATCTAACCTGGTAAGTCAACTACCAGTAGTAGTGAATGTCTGATTGGCAGCTAGTGTCTACCTGAACCTGACAGTCCGCTGGCTGGCAGCGCAGGCGGTAGTATGCCTGACTGGTTGTAGCACCTAAACTTGGCGTCTGGCTGGTAGTGCCGGCAGTGTCTGGCAGGGCCATCCAAGCGCCGATTAGCGTGCATCAGAGTCAAGGCATAGGTAATTCAGCTGCTCAGGAGCATGTTTCGCACTGACAAAGACCCAATCAATTCGCCGTCGATCCAGATTCATGGAACTCGCCATCGTTCGCGCCGTCTCCGGCGCCTATCCTTGGAATGGGATGCCTCTTGCAACAGGAATTTTTGCAAACAAAAAAAGCCGCTTATGCGTTTCAGTGGCGTAAACATTTGGCCTTGTACCAGCACAGCCGCCAGGTTCGGCTCGGTATAGGGATAATAGGATAATAAAGCACAGCCTCTAGCCACCGTCGTCGCCGTCGCTATCGCCTCCTATTCTCTTGTACTCACGTTAGGTCTCGCCTCGACTATCAAACGCCATCTTTGGCTGCCGTTTCGTTTTTTATCAACACTCGTTTCTTTAATACAACTATTGCTACTCTTTTACCACTTCTTCTTCTTCTTTTCGTCTCCTTCTCAATACCACCTTGGTGTGCTGGCACTCCATGGCTGTCTAAACTCAACCCTGGCTGTTGTTGGCTGCGCTGCCAGCCATGGAACCCGTCATCTCCGACGAGTCGCCCCTGGCTCACTATCTCAAAGGTTGGCTTTTGCGTCACCATCTTGAAGGCCCGCCGCTAACCAGATGCCATGCGTAGATGGAGTCGCGACAGACGAGTCGGAACCGGATTGGACTCCAGCCCTCGATAGTTCGCCGGTCCGACCTCCCTCTCAACCCTCGCTCCCTTCCTCGTCGTCATCGCCTTTGCTACCCCCAAGCCCGTCTCCGTTTGCCCCCACCGGTCGACCGCGTGTTAGTGCTCGGTTTCGAGGCAAGAGTCTGGCGTCTTCGTCGTCGGCCAATTCCCCTTCGGCTAGGCTCCGGTCCATCAAGAAGAGGTGTTCCGTGAGATGCGCCCTCCCTCGCTATATCCTCGAGATGGCAGGGAGCAGTTTGCTAACCCATTTATTCGGGAAGGCTGCCGTTACGGCAAGTATTGATCGTGCCGACAATGCCAAATTTCTTGAGCAGTTTCGATACACCATCATTGCGTCACAGCTTCTTAGCGGGCACTCGCTCCTAGTCCCCCGTTCGACGGGCCAGCCTCTGCCAACCTTGGCTTATAGCGACAATCCTTTGCTGTCAACCGAAGGCATTATAGCCTCTGTCCTCGGTGCCTTGGCTGTTGCTGTCATTCTGAGTTGGCTGCGCAACAGTGTACAATGGCACATGTCTCGCAAGCGCATGGCGTTTTTGTTTCTTGTGCTTGCCGTGACAGCATTTCTTGGCCAAATATATATGCGGCGTCAGTGGCTTCGCTACCGCAGAGAACAAGCCTTGTGCGAGATGGCTACCTTTGTGTCAAATTCGCACGATTTTGATAGCGCTATCGAAGCCACCCTCTCATTAGTACAGGAGGTGGAGCTAGTGTCTCGCGGCTACCGAATGTTGGTATCCCAAACTGTTTTATTTTTTTTCTTTTTTCTGACACGCCTATACAGAAGCGCACCTCTGCCACCAGTTAGCCGCCTCGAAGACCGCAGTCAGAATCGCAAGTGCCAGCGCCTACGACAGGCGCTCAAAACTTCATTTGCTCAAGTGCTTCCTAGCTACATACAAGCATCCAGGGCCATCAAGGTCTATGCCGAACAGACTGAGCTCGAAAAGTACTACGACATTTACGATATAACCGACTTTGATATTTCCGATGCCCTTCAAGGCTTCAACGAGACGGAATTGGACGATGCCGAGTCGTTGCGAGCACTCAAGGTTCTGGCGGCCCGCTTCCACACAAATCGCAAGATGCTTCTCTGTGCGCTCTTGGCCCTCGACTCGAATACCAGCAGGGGAGCTGCTGAGCTGCAGCGCTGGACCACAGCAGTCGAGGCACTGCGCAACCTAAATACCTGTACCAAGTCGTCCTATGACAAAATCGGGGGCATTTTGAGCGAGCAACAAAGTAGGAACTGCGTCTGGTAGCCCGGTGTCGATCATGTTGGAAATGCGCTAACATGAAATGCTGTAGCATTCCCTCTGCCTCCTAGCCCCAAAGGGCCTCTAACCCCAGGACGAGAACGTTGGCGATCGCAATTACGGAAACTCAATTCATTGTCCACCGGCATTAGGGGGCTACAGGCCAAATTACATTTGCTTCGAGAGGAGTCAGATCGGGCGCTCGATGACTCCAATGATCTCTCGGAAATTGGACCCAGCTTGATGTCCCAGTATGATTCTATTGGCTCAGATCTCAAGGAGCTCATGGCCGCTTGGGAAGACGGCAAGGCAGCACTGGCCCTTGGCATCGATAGGAACGAAAAGAGGCTCTCGTCGATGAGCACAGTCTTGTCGTCAATGAGCTCGCTCAGCGCACTCTCCACTCAAGGAGAGGGTAATGCTGCAGAGGCGTTCAAGGCGCTGACGGGCGAATCACCGCCTGCATTGTCGCCGGCGCGGCCTGAGGCCCCCGAGGTCTTTGAAGCCATGGCATTGCCACGTCCACGGAGTCTACTCACCAGAGAGGAGAGAATTATCAAGGTGAGGGAAGAGCGGGAGCAAAAAGCAATGGCTCGACAACAGTTGGATGCTACAAAGGGCATGTTGCGCGAACTCGAAACAGTCATCAGCCGTCGGCCAAAAAGCCGTACAAGTGCGCCTGTTCCAGGGCGCATCGTGTCCTTATAGGGTATCGCCAGCTTTTTGTTTTTCCAATTCCTATCCTAGCCCGTCGCGTTTTTTTTTCTTTGTAGCGGGGGGTTTCCAGGCGCATGGCAGTTTGGTTTACAGCACTCTTCACCTTTGTTCCGCCCTATTTCTATTTTTTGCCTTGAACAGAAGTGCCAGGTTTGTCTTCTTTCTTTTCTCGTGTCCTTGACACAAACGCCAGATTTGTTCTCTTCTCACTCCTACTGTACATTACAGACAGTCTTGTTGGGCAGGGCCCAGCTCTTCTCGCTTCATGGACCTCTTGGGTTTGTCTTACGTCACTTTGGTTGACACATCACGATGGACTTGTTGGCGGTATTAGTCTCCCCAGCTGTCTTTTGTTTTCCTTGACATGTGTATTTTTGATCAACAAAGACACCTACAAGTCTCTATTATTATTGGCTAAATTTGGCATTCAAAACATGCAAAAGTACGCTGTTAAAGGCGATTCGATTCATGACGAGTCTAGCGCAAATGCACATGCATGTATAGCAGATGTACTTTTATTACCTAACGTGGGTTACCTCTTGGCCCAACGCGGCCCTTGGAATCATGGCGCGTCGACAAAGTATACATACAGGTGCTCAATTCGTATTGTGTGGATGACTTTAGTCGCCCGCCCCACCAAGACGCGTCTAAAAACGTGACTGCGTGTAAAGTGGCTGCTACCTTCCTTTCTGTCTTCTGAACCTCTTTCTTCCTGTTATTCGCACAAGGAACGATCACACTCTGACTGCTCTTGAACCTATCACTCTCCCTGCTACACTTGTCGGCCATAAAAATTTCTTTTTAAACTGTAGAAATCGCCGCCTTGACCTCGGTGTCTTGTCTTCCACACTTTCCCATAACCCCCCTCTCAGAGTAACCTTGAATCACCGGTACGTGGCACAAGTCGGCACGCGAGAAATGAAGAAGCCGACGACATGACGTTTCTGACTGTTGGCTCAGGGATACAAAATGTTGGAAGCACGGCTCGAGCAAGCAAACATCCTCAAAAAGGTAACGCGTCGGACCGCGCGTCTGAAGCAACGCGACGAGGCTGACCAAAGCTGCTGCAACAGGTGGTGGATGCCGTCAAGGAGCTGGTGCAAGACTGCAACTTCGACTGCAATGATTCAGGCATCTCAATGCAGGCCATGGACAACAGCCATGTTGCGCTCGTGTCAATGATGCTCAAGGCAGAAGGCTTCTCTCCTTACCGATGCGACCGCAATATTGTACTGGGAATCAACCTGACAGCCCTGACCAAGGTGCTGCGGGCGGCTCAGAACGAAGACATCTTGACCATCAAGGCAGAGGATGCACCAGATACGCTCAATCTCGTCTTTGAGAGCAGCGAGAATGACCGCATCAGCGAGTACGACCTCAAGCTCATGGACATTGACCAAGAGCATCTGGGTATCCCTGAGACGGACTACGCGACAAGCATCACAATGCCGTCTGCCGAGTTTCGGAGAATTTGCACAGACCTGGTGGCCATGTCGGAATCAGGTGTGCTCTTCTCTGGCCCGCTTGTCCTTTTCCAATTGATTGCTGACCTGCATGGTATTGTAGTGTCGATTGAAGCATCCAAGGACGGCGTTACCTTTGGCTGCAAGGGCGAAATTGGCAACGGCTCCGTCGTGCTGCGCAGCCACACAAACGTGGACAAGCCGGAGCTCAATGTCGACATTCAGCTGTCGGAGCCGGTTGCCCTGACCTTTTCGCTCAAGTACCTGGTCAACTTTTGCAAGGCGGCCGCCCTGTCCAATCAGGTCAAGATTTGCCTGTCCAACGAGGTTCCCCTCTTGGTAGAATACAACTTGTCAGGCAGCAGCTATCTGCGTTTCTACCTAGCACCCAAGGTGCGTTAGCAAAAGTCCAGCTCCTTTGTTTGTCCATGGGTTTGAGTGCTGACCGAGATTGTGAATAGATTGGCGACGACGAGTAACGAGGGATTGCGAGGCGGCGGGGAAACTGGCGCCGTTACTATAGGCAATGGCCATGATTACAAGAAAATCAAAAAAAGATGGCTGGTCAAATAATCATGGCAAAGAGTTTTTTGAAGTTTATTTTGCTTGTAATAGATGGAGTCTGCGAGAGGGAGTCTACCCTTCCTTGTGTAAAGCAACAAACCTTTTTGGGCAATGATTGCCGAGACGCTTTTGATGGCACGTGATGGCTTGGAGCGTTGCACAGGGAACCCAGGGCTGTTTTAATTGTAGGGAATTTGCTGTCTGGGACGTTTTTGAGTCATGTACAAGGTGGTTGAATTTCCATGAGGCTGTGTGACGGGGGAATGCATGCAGCACATGGGATGAAAACAGGAGACGGGGAATGCGCCATGAGGCCTGGGTGATGAACAAGTTGTAGCGGATAGTACTCTTCTACCACTGTAGTAGGCTGGAGGTACTACTTGGCGGGGCGGGCGAGCGCCGACTCCGGTGCCTCTGAATTAAACAGCGCCCAACACGAGCAGACGGCAGGGCATCGGTTCCAAGCATCCTCCATCCGCGGCAGCTCAGCAGACACGGCTTTATACGAATACTATTTGCCCACAGTGCATAGCATATCGCGTTGCATAGCATCGCACCGACGCAGGTCTCGCAGCGGCGGTGAGGAGGGCGAATTGGATGAGCACAATGTCATCACCGCCGAGAGCATCCATGGTCGCCACCCGGGTCCTAGCTGTCGCCAGCCATGTGCGTCGGTCCCCTCTTGGTGCTGCTTGCTGCCTCTGCCGTGTCCCTCGCCATGCCCCTACTCGTGCCCCTACTCATCCCCTACCTACTGACTTGACGTTGCATCCAGGTTGTCTCAGGGTACGTATCCGTCTCCAGCAATCAAGCGCGGCCAAGGCGGCCCCCAATGATGCATGGCAAGAGGTCGAGAGGCTCGGAAAAAGCAAGCTGACACCCTTTACCAATGCCAGCTATGTCGGCAACAAGATTGCCGTCTTTGTGCTCCAGGTGCTGGGATGCGATGTCGCGGCTCTCAACACTGTCCAGTTCAGTGAGCAGCGTCCCTTTTGCTCTTTTTGCCCTCTCATTCTCTTGGGCTGATTGAGCGGCTAGGCAACCATACCGGCTACCGACAATGGACGGGCACAAAGGCTTCGGCGCAGGAAATATCGGACCTCTACCTTGGTCTTCAGCAGTCGTTTCTCCATGACTTTGACATGATGCTGTCTGGCTACGTGCCCGGGGCCGAGGCAGTCGTCGCCGTCGGCAACATCGCCCAGGAACTCAGAGAAAAGACGAGGCATGAACCAGGACGCTTCTTCTGGGTCCTGGACCCCGTCATGGGCGACAATGGCAAGCTATACGTGGCCGAGGACGTGCTTCCCGCCTACAAGTCTCTTGTGCCACATGCAGACTTGATTCTGCCCAATCAGTTCGAGGCCGAGTGCGTGCCTCCTTGATGCTTGTTCCCGACTGCGTCACTGACGCCTTGGCATAGGATTCTGTCCAACGTCAAGATTGACGACATGGCCAGCCTAACGCAAGCCATCCAGGCTCTACACGATACATATCGCACCCCCCACATCATCATCACCTCGGTCAAACTCTCAGCCCCAGACCACCCAGAGCATCACTTGTGCGTCGTTGGCTCCAGCATGGCCTCCAGCGGCGCCGCTCGCCTCTTCAAGATTGTCTTTCCCTCCATCAACTGCTACTTCTGCGGTACTGGAGACATGTTTGGCGCCCTCATCACCATGCGCATGCGCGAGGCTGTTGAGCAAGTTCCCGGCCTGTCGTCTTGTCCTAGTTGGCTTAGCGACGATGCCATTTCGGGCGTCGACTTGCCTCTGGCCAGGGCCACTGAGAAAGTGCTCGATAGCATGCACGTGACGCTCTCTCGCACCCGAGATGGCATGGCTGCAATCATGGAGCGCACCAAGGCTGCCATGCCGGATGAGGAGCGAGACGACGCCTCCAAAGCTCATCTCATCCAAGCAAAGGCTGCCGAGCTTCAGCTTGTGCGCAACCTCGATTGTCTGCAAAATCCGCCAGCCAAATTCGAGGCCAAGCCTGTATAAGTTGGCCATGGCCATAGAAAGGTGTTTTGGTTACGCAATATCCTCGATAGATACCATGTCGCATCAGAGCAAGCCGTCTATTTGCCATGTATCCTATGACGTTGAGAAAGAGCAGAAAAAAAAGAGCTTGCCCATTTGCTGATGCTTCGCCCATGTTTTATGCGCCAAATCCTACCAAACATATGAATATTGTACATGTCATGTTGGCTCACTGCTTTCCAGTGCTGCCAAAGCCTCCAGCCCCGCGGACGCTTTCGTCGAGTTGTTCCACCTCAACCACGTCTGGGGTGACGATGCGCTCGAGAACAAGTTGGGCAATACGATCGCCCTCTTTAACTTCGTAGGCCTCATCTGCGTGATTGAAGAGCAGCACCTTGACGGGGCCTCGGTAGTCAGCATCTATTACGCCCGCGCCCGTGTCGATGAAGTGCTTGGAGGCGAGGCCAGAACGGGGTGCAATGCGGCCATCTATTTGGCCAATCAGCCGCCATGGTCAGCTTGGTTCGCTTTTGCGTCCCGGATACGAGAAAGCAGCTGTGTGTTTCAAGCATGTCAAACAACGTACATGTCCCAGCTGGCACTGCAATGCTAATATCTGTGTCGACGAGAACCTTGCCCCGGGAAGGAACAGTTGTGTCGCGTGCGGCGTAGACATCGTAGCCAGCAGCAAAGGCGCTGCCGCGGGTGGGCAGACGGCCTTTGTCTGACAGCTTCTTGACCTGCAAGGAGGGCACAGCAACGTCATTTGTCTGCATGGCTGTGGCGTTTGTCTTGGCGCGCTTTGCTGGAGGAGAAGAAGCTGAATTATCAGTGGTTGTGGAAGTGGCAGGAGGAGCTTCAGACATTTTTAGTTTTGGAGAGGAGTATGGCTTTATGGCTTGACTATTACAGGAAGAGCTAGAGTGAGTAAAAGAAAGTGTTGGCTCGCCGAGGGAAAGAGGCGACGACGGCGGCGTTGGTCGTTATGGGAGACGCGTCGCGCGCGCGCCAGTGGGGCAAGTTGCTCTATGCTGCCCTATGGACGCTCAAGTACAGTGCATGTATGCTGAGCCAATCTCGTCGTGTCCAGCCCCACGGATTTTCTGGATGAGTAACATGTCAGTAACATGTCAAGGTTTGCATTAGGAGGTACGAGGTTGGCGACGGCGAGGTGTAATCACTTTGAAGACAAGGCGAGTAGTCGTTGCCATATACTCTCCAACCAGGGAAACCTGGATTTGTGTATCTCTGACTTTTGTGTACCGTGGGCCGTACGTCGGCATCTTGTAATAGCAGTTTTAATTATAGTACTACTCCCAATAATATGACGCAGCGCATCCAAGATCTGGCATCGAGCTTTGCGCTCGCAATTGAGTAAGCTCGGCAAATGCACATGGATAGTACATAGATAGGGTTGCACTACTCGGCCACTTGCATACGATTGGAATAATTTGATGCACAATATATAGAGTTTGACTAGGGATAGACTTGCTACAAGATTTTTATGGCTCGACTCCTTTGCCTCTTTTACCACCTGCTGCCACCTACTTACTGGGTAGTCACTACCTCTTATTCTGCTGCTAGAGGTATAGCCCCAATTGAAAAGGGACGTAGTCCTGGAGGAAAGCACTCCCTGACGCTCCTGCCTAGTTTGAAATAGGATAGTCAAAATTTTCATCTCGAGTTATGGCGGCAGGCGACAACGATAGAAAACAAGCCACCAAGGCTTCACCCAAGCCCGTCGACATATGGGATGCTACAGCGGACCAGCCTCCTACAGATTTTTGGGGAGGCTTAAATGAGCCCACACAGACCTGGGACTCCAACAAAGGTCCTCCTACATACAAGCCCCAGAAAACGTCGAAACCTCGTGAGAGCGTCTCGATACCTCCAGAGAAACAGACTCAGGTTATTGATATTGCGCCCGAATTACCTACTTCCAGCGCTCCCGTCAGCATCTCGCCCAGGATCCCCGTTAGTATTCCTGCCGAGCCATCTACTAGTCTCCCTGGAACAGAGAGCCCGCCTCAGGCTATAATGGACCTCTCGGAGCCCCAGGATTGGCATGGATGGATCTCATACATTCAAGGTGTCGCCTGCCTCAATGGTACATGGGACTATATCAATCCCAACGGCTCTCAACAGCTCGAGAAGCCTGCGCGGCCCCCGATGCCGTCGCGCCCGGCTTTGGACGAGCCTGTGAGGAGAGAAAAAGATGAATCCAATATCGACTTCCAGGCTAAGCTCCAAGTATACAAGTACAAGATGGATATCATCATGGGGGAGTACAACCTAGCTCAAGATTGTCACCGACTCGACTGCCTCGAGTTCTCTATTAAGCTTGAGGAATATGCTGCGGCCAAGAAGGAGATGAGGAAGATTAATGACCTCATCTTCAAGACTGTCGATAAGCGCTGGGTAGCTCAGCTAGCAGGCAGTGCTACAATGACACCACGAGACCACCTGCGAAAACTGGAGTCGCTCCTCGGCCTCGCAACAAGCCACGCCGAAGATCCCGTTTCTCAACTTCTCACGACTGCACAGGATAAGGGTCACTGTGATTGGCAGTCATGGGCTAATGAGCTTAGGAAGCTCAACGCGCAATGTTTGGAGATTGACCCAAGCGCCTCATACAACTACGACGTCATGGATGCCTTTCTCTCTACAGTCCGCAGCGAGTTTGAAGAGTTTTACGACCGCTGGGCCACCATGGTGGGCTCGGGCCGCAATATCGATGCTGGGCGCTCTACTATCTCGGTCATGTTTGAGGATGTCTTGGGCAACTTTCTCAAGAGCTCTTTACAGAACCCGCCGTATCGGCTGGCACCCTTTAGGAAGCGGTTCAAGGAAACCGACGGAGCACCGAGGAGCACAGTACATGAACGGGCACCTTCACCCTCACCATCAGCATCTGTGCGCTCGGATAGGCCGCCCAGAATCCATGATAATAGGAACAAGGGGCCGTCTCCTAAGCTTTGCCCGGCATGCAATCAAGTGCACCCCATTAAGGGCAAAAATTGGTGGGAGACTTGCTGGGTTTATCTCGATATCTGCGGAAAAAGACCAGCTCCCAAATGGTACGACATGACTCCCGGCAAGATAGATCGAGTGAAGCGCCGAATGCGAGCAAACCCTGACGAACAAAAGGCCGCGGATAAATTTTTCTCGGAACAAGCTGCTTCTTAGGGCTTTAGCCCCCGAACAGTCTATTGTGGCCATGACATGGACGCCAAACTGATACTATTTACTAACACCTAATGCTGTGGCTGAAATGGCGCAGTAGGTGCAAAGATTACAGCGATTTCTGTTTTTCCCTCTCGTAAGACAGAACGCCTCGTAGAACCATTTAGGGCTTGCTCTGACAGCTCAAGAGGTGTCGGATATAGGCCTTTGGGTTATGGGATGTTGTTTTGTTCTGCTACACACGGGCAAAGCATTTTAATATTCCTGCCAAGGGGATGCGGCGCGTTTTGGTCCTACAGAAAGGCACCATATGCAATGTTGTGCTTGGCAAGGTGGGAATATGAGGTCTTGTACACATTATTATTGACCAAAACAATACTTTAATATTTTCAAGTTGCCAGCTCACGTCCAAAGTCAATGAGCCTTAGCCTCGTGGCATCCTTTGGATGAAACTGTGCCACCTTTGACCGTACAAGAAACCGAGCGGCGGCTGACTCTCGCGTCAGCTTGACATAGGAAGCTGAATTGTCTCCTCTGGCCTCAACAAGCGTGTTGAGGAGATCCTCTGTTAGTTGACGCATTTCTCTGCCAGCCGCAGCGACCTCGTCGAGAGCAGAGTCGCCGTCACTTCCTGCGCCCCAAATCTCGTCTATACGCCGCTGGCGTCTGTCGTCATCGTCGTACGGCTTGTTGGCTCGTTTGTTCGACTTGCCCTGAGCGTTGAAGCCGAGAGCCAAGTCATCAGGGGCAATGTCAACGACATCGCCAACCACTGGCCCCCCTAGCTCCTCGGCCGCAAGCATGACGGCCAAGTGGTCGTCGATAAAGGCGTGTAGTGATTTCAT
Organism: Ophiocordyceps australis; assembly: GCA_002591415.1. Taxonomy (NCBI): domain Eukaryota; kingdom Fungi; phylum Ascomycota; class Sordariomycetes; order Hypocreales; family Ophiocordycipitaceae; genus Ophiocordyceps; species Ophiocordyceps australis. The sequence goes on along the minus strand of NJET01000044.1, from coordinate 94,094 downwards.
AAGGTCAAAAGTCTCGCTGTCGTACTTTTTCTTCTTGGCTTCCAAGTCTTGCATGAGCTTGGCGGCTCTATCATCGGGCGTCGTCTCAGCCGGCGAGGCAGGCTCGGCTGTGCGCAGAGACTCTAGCCGCGCGGCAATTGCATCGGCCAAGAGGTGCTGGTCTCTGAGATTGGCGCGTTCAGACTCGAGCCGGTTGTTGAGGCTGTCCACCTCTGAGCTGTGTGAGGCGAGATAGGCGTCTGACTGAACAACGGTTTCATGAGTCTTGCGCAGGGCGAGCAGGGCGGGAAGAATAGAGCCAGCAGTAGGCAAAAAGGGCTCTGAATCGTTCACGTCTTGCAGGGCCGAGGTGATGATGGCTACCTGTGCCTCGGGCGACAGAGGCGCGTCGGCATTGGCCAATTGAAGCTTGGAGTCGGGTTAGCTGGCGCGCCATGAGATCAAAGGCAATGTAATTACAGTGAGGTTGGAATCTATACCCTTTGAAGCCCGTTTTCATGCTCCCTGACTTTTTGTTGGAGCTCCTTGAGCGTGTAGTCGAGGTTAATCGCGTAGGCGCGCGTCTCCTCGTCCATGTTGGCTACCCGGTACCAAGGCCGAGTGCATAAGTGAAGCTCTAGCCATGGCGCGGCGCGGCTTCCTAAATGGGTGGCGTTGCAGTAGGTAAGACGTACGGTCGGCGACCCACATGAAGCACGTGACCGAAATCAGCCATGCTCTCGATTTGATTTGTCTCCCACACAATCTTCCCGGTGCCTGCAACGCGCCTCCGCCTCACCAGACCAGCCTGCTTTGATCCCCCCCCCAAAGGCTTTCTCCCCCCTTGTGTCGTGCAGACAGCTCGTCCCATCATTTCTCATCTCGCACTCTCCCTCTGGCTCCCTCTGGAGCTGCTTGTGTTGTGCACTTGCACCTCTGCATGGATTGATTAACTGGGGACAAGCTCTGTTTCATTTGATCGCCGCTGGTGAAAGTTTTCCACCCGACAAGTGGCTGCCGCGGCAGAAGACATCTCAAAGGTTTGACTGGGAGCTTGGAATTGGATTGCACCCCAGGTCTTGTCTCCCTCGTGCTTACTCGTCTGCGGCTTCGTTTTGAAGACCTGCAACTCCCCAGTCGCGTGTTTGCATCCGCTCGGGCACCTCTTCTCTTGAATCTTCCCTACAATCACAAGCTGCGACGCCATCCCAGGCAAGCTTGTAGCACTCTGGGCGCCCAACGTCTTCAGACAAAGTGCTGCAGCAGAGCAGACCCCGATCCTCACGTCAATCCGTCCATTGATACCACAGCCTACTACCACCGAGTCCTTGCGCCGCCCGTCCATCCACTACACCAATTTGCAGACTCTCGATTCCAGCGGCCTCGTCACTACACAAGCACGTTTTCCCTTTGGAAACCCTCTGCGTGTAGATTAAGACGAGAGAGAATACAATAAAGGAATCTTGACTATACCGACGTCTTTTTTCGAACACCGTCTTGATCTTTTTCCCCCTTGTTGGTCAATAGCCAACATGTCGACCTCGCCACCTCCTCAGCCGACCCAGTCGGCCAAGCGCCCTCTTGAAGAAGCCTCGTCGCCATCGCGTGCCACGGAGCAGCCCGACGCCAAGCGCCCAGCTCTCGACAAGGTGATCAAGGGCGACGAGACGGAGTCTCTGGTAGCGACGCCTGAAAAGGCAGCTCAGAGTGGCGGTGAAGGTGCTGCAAACGGCGACGAGACGGCCACGGCTGCTGCTTCCGCCACTGCTGCTAGCACCGCTGCCACTGCCCCTGCCACCAACAGCAGCGCCTCTGCTCCCACCACGGCTGCCTCAGCAACGCCAGCTGGAGCGGGCGCCGACGTTAATATAAACTCTGCCGCAACGCACGATGAAACAGCATGGATTCACATTCGTGCCGTCATTTCCAGTCCCGAAGCTGCCACTATAATTGGCAAGGGCGGTGAAAATGTTTCCAACATTCGTAAGATGTCGGGAGCCAAGTGCACCGTCAGTGACTACCAAAAGGGAGCCGTGGAGCGCATCCTGACGGTCAGCGGCATTGTCGATGCTGTGGCAAAGGTAAGTTGCATGGAAGCTTGGCATGGCATCTTTACACGCACTGACTGAAGTGGTGTGCAGGCTTTTGGACTCATTATACGCACACTCAACAATGAGCCTCTGCATGAAAAGTCGACTGCTGCTTCCAAAACATATCCGCTCCGTCTTCTGGTGCCGCATATCCTGATTGGGTCCATTATTGGCAAGGGGGGTGCGAGAATCAAGGAGATTCAGGATGCTTCGGGAGCCCGCCTCAACGCTTCCGACTCGTGCCTGCCCATGTCAAGCGAGCGCTCCCTGGTGGTGATGGGAGTTGCAGATGCAGTTCACATTGCAACGTATTATGTGGGCAGTACTCTACTAGAGCAACTCAATGAACGCTTTGGCGGACCTGCTGCCTCGGCCTACGCCACGCGCAGCGGCCACCCTGTCGGATCGATTCCTGGGGGCATGCAAGTGGTTCCCTACTCGCCTCAGCCAGCAGGTGGCCATTTTGGGCGGCCTGAGCACTACGCCCGCAATCAAGAAAGGCGGACGCCGTCGCACATGGCACCCCCATATGCGCAGCAGTATCCTCATGGCGCTTCTCAGCCCAATCCTGCCATGCCCATGCACTATGGTGCTCAGGCGAGTGGCTATGGAGCGGGCCCCCATGTGCAGCAACACATGGCACATGCTGCGGGTGGGCAGCCGCATAGTGGTGCGCAGAGCCAACCAATACACGGAGGGATGCCGGGAGGACCAATTACACAACAAATCTATATCCCAAACGATATGGTTGGCGCCATTATCGGCAAGGGGGGTTCCAAAATTAACGAGATCAGGCAGCTCAGTGGGAGCGTCATCAAGATTAACGAACCGCAGGATAATAGCAACGAACGGCTTGTGACTGTGACTGGCTCTGAGGAGTGCAATAGGATGGCTCTGTATATGCTCTACTCTCGTCTGGGTAAGGAGGCTTTTCCCGCTGGTCCTCTTTGAGGAAACGAAGGTGCCGTGGTCTAACTGCTGCCAGAAACTGAAAAGCACCGGATCTAACAGGGCGTTGTGTGGCATGGAACATGGCGCAGCAAATTGTGGAATTGGGAAATCCCATGGGGTAAAAGGCGATAGTATTTACGCAAACTGACAATGGCATCCTCACAAGTGCCAAACATGACTCTTTACTTTTTCTGATGTCTAGGGCCAAGCTGGCACAAGGTGGCAGGGGGATAGTGTGAGAGAGTGTGCGAGAGTGTGAGATGTTTTGCGCTTGGTAGGTATTGGGGTGCAGTGAAGCTTGGTTCTCAAGGGCCAGGAAAGAGATGGTGGCAACTCGAGGTACTGGAAGGACTGGCCTTTTTGGTCGATGGCTGTGTGATTATTTGATTGGTTTCGTCATTTGAGGCGTGAGCACGTCGGGGAGTACAGATTGCGCAATTCAACTTGAGCTTGACAGGCTGGGACTGATGGATTTTGAGAGGAAGGGGAGGGGGTGTTGAGGGATGTATGTGATGGAATGAGTGAGAGTGAGTGAGTGAGTTTGTGTGATGAGTGAAGAGAGAGGCTCTGGCATAAAGGCAAAGATGGCGAGGCCTAGTCGTGTTGTTTTTACAAGGTGGTTATGCCTTGATGCTATTTTGCCGGTTTCGTTTCATGTTATAATAATGAAGATGTAGCTGGTTAGAGGAAGGATAGACGCATTTTGTCACGGTTTGCTCAGTTGCTTACAACTAGTAGGCCTTGACAGTGGTGAGGGGCTGGCTCAAAAGTTGGCCATTTATGAGTGGCCAAAGGTGCTAATGTATGTGTATATACTACTAAGTAGAAGAGTACTACTAGTAGTAGTATAGTATGAGTATGTACAAGAGCCGAGGCGGCGGACGGAACTCGGCAAGCAAGCTTCCAACCCAAAACGCGCTGGTACGTATACAAACGCACTTGAACGACTCGTCTCTTTTTTTTTTTTTTTTCCAGTCTTTCTTTTTTGTTCTTTTCGTCTGACTGGCCATGAGAGGAGCAGCCAGACTGGTCGAGAGCAGCAAGGCGGCAGCAAGCACAACATGGCGGACAAGGACGGGCTGCCAAGCCAAGTGCGGCTGCTGACGCTCAACTGCTGGGGCCTCTTATACATTTCGACGCTGCGCGAGGCGCGACTGCAAGAGATTGGACGGCGGCTGGGCCAGCTGGAGCCGGCGCCCGACGTGGTTTGTCTGCAGGAATGCTGGGTGGAGAGCGACTTTGCGGCGATTCGGGAGGCGACGCGGACAGTGCTGCCGCACGGCAAGCTGTTTCGGGCGGGCGTGTGGGGCGCCGGGCTGGGTATTTTGAGCCGGTGGGCGGTGGAGGAGGCGGAGATGCATGAGTATCGGCTCAATGGGCGGCCGACGGCGTTTTGGAGGGGGGATTGGTATGTGGGCAAAGGGGTGGCGTGGGCGACGCTGAGGTTGGGGCCGGGGGCGGGCGAGGTGATGCACGTGTTGAATACGCATGTGAGTTTTTTTTCCCCATTTCTTTTCTCTATAAATTGTTTTGGTGGTGGTTACGATGGCTGTGGTTGTGGTGATGGCGGTTGTGGCGATGGTGGTGATGGTGATGGTGGTGATGGTGGTGATGGTGTTTATGGTGTTTATGGTGGTGAATGCGTCTATGGTGTTTTGTGGCGACGACGGCCCAACTGACAGCTACAAGACACATGCCCCCTACGAAAAAGACGCCCAAGACTCATACGCATGCCACCGCGCCGCCCAGCTCTGGCACATGGCCAAGCTGCTGCGTCGCGCCGCCGCCCAGCCCAGCTTCCTCGTGGTGGCGCTGGGCGACTTCAACATGCTGCCCCTCTCCCTCCCGCACCGCATCCTGACGCACCGCGCGCCCGTCTGCGACGCCTGGCGCATTGCACAGCCCGACAGCTCGCTGGGCCCCGTGGCACATGGCCCCGAGGCGGCGCGCGGGCGTCCCGTGCCGTCGGCTGCCTACAACTTGGCCGTCAATGGCGCCACTAGTGATGGCCTGTACAATACTTGGCGCTGGACTAGGAATCGCCAGAACAAGCTCCGTCGCGGCCTGCCCTGTCCTGTTGATGCCGAGGCCCTGGACCGTCGCGGCAAGCGTCTCGACTACATCTTTTTTTGCCCGCGCTCTGCCTCGCCCGCCCACGGCTGGGTCGTTGATACGGTCCACGTGGCTCTCACGGAGCGCCATCCCCAGCTACACGTTTCCCTCTCGGATCACTTTGCCGTGGCTGCTACGCTCAAGCTCCATGCCCCAGCCGCCAAGTCGCCCACCGCTCTCGACGTCCAGCTCGCCCAGTCGCTCGCCTCCACGGCCCACCATGGCCTCCCGCGCAGCGACCTCGACCAGCTCATGGCCCTGATTCGCGACTACACGGCCCGCGAGCTTCGCCAGCGTCGTCTGCGCGCCCTGCACTTTTACGCCTCGCTCGTCGTTTGGGCCGGCTGCCTCGTTGCCGTTTGGTTTAGCCCCCGCAACTTTGTCGCTTTTATCCTCTGTCTTGTGGCCAGCCTCGTCCTCGCCTCGGGCATCGTCGACGGCCTGCTTGCCCTGCTCTTCTTTTCGTCGGAGCTGCGCTGCCTCGGCGAGTTTGAGCACGAGGTGCGCTCTGCTGCTGCTGCTGCTGCTGACAGTCGGGCGCCTGATGTCCCCGAGCAGCAGTCTACTGGCAACGACGGGGACAGAGATTCCTCCCAGTCACCCTCTTGACTAGACTTTATTCTTCATTCTTATACAATATTTACCCTTGAGCGAGCAAGCAAGCCGCTCTCTACATGCATCATGCATTACGAATACACGACACTTTTAAAAGCACGACTCTACAAACAGCATACCCGCTTGACAAAAGCATGGCTCTCGATAAAAATATCCGCTTACTATTACGGCCAGCGTGACCAAAATAAAAAAAGCTAGCAGCTGCCAATAATTACCAGTATACTCAATTGCCATCCTCGTCTTGTGCCAAAAGCTCGGCATAATCCTCCACCGACGCAAACATGGGCAGGTCCTTAAACGCCCGCCTCCTCGACTTCTTTTTGCTCTTGCCCTCGTCTGCTTCGTCTTGGTCGGCCTCTGCAACCGCCACCAAGCCATCGTCTGCCTCTTGATCCGATGCAAAATCATGCTCGTCATCGCTGCCCATGTCGCTGTCAAGGGACAGGGCTGGCGACGAGCCATCATTCTCCGACGCCATGTCCAGCTCGTCCAAGTCGTCAAACCCATCCTCTGACCCGTCGCCTGCAATCTCTGGCCGCGTCGACACAAGTGCCTTCCAAACCTCGTCGTCGTCATCGTCGCTCTTGTCGCTGTCGTGCGCACTCGCCTCGCCCACCGGCTGCTTCGTCTTCTTCTTGGCTGCCGTGGCGGGCAAGTGCTGAAAGTATTGGTGGAAAAAGACGTCTTGGGCAGCAACCTCGTCTGCCTTTTTGCTCCAAAAGGCGGCCGAGTTGACATGGGTTACCAAACTAGTTGCGCTCCTGCTGCCCAGCCACATGTTGCCCACGTCCTTGGCCGCCCGCAGAGGCTGCATGATTGACGTGCCGCGACTAGTGTCGCCCGTCTTGGGGTTCTTGTACACAAACTTGTCGAGAAATCTAATGAGTGTATGGCTCTCGAGGTCCGGCTTATGCAGTTTGCGCTCCTTGTCCAGCAGCGCTGTTGCATAGACGCTGACTGAAGGGTGAAAATGCGCCATGACTGGAATCTGCATCAAATGTGGTTATTAGCAACAAGACGCATGCCTGTGCATAGAGGGCAACATCACAACTCAAAGGCTTACCAGCTCCCACAGACAGCTCCTCTGTGCATTGCAGTGCTCAGGGTCGCGTTTGCGCCCATCATACTGCCCTCCTTGGTTCAAGGTCTCGTCATCGTCAAAGGCAGACGTTTCTGGCTCTTCCACCAGCGTGGCCAGATCGGGAAATGTCTGCCACAGCTGAGAGACAATGTAGAGCAAGCCACATACAAATGATGGCTGGTGCAGGTTGGAAATCTGTAGCATCCTCTTGACAAAAGCCTTGACCCTCCGCACATCAACGTCGCTCTTGAGGGCTCGAAGCAGCAGGTTTAGATAGAGCGCCTGTTTCGACGACGTCACGAGCCGCGGGTCCAGCAACGACTCGTACAGCGTGCGGTAGAACCGGTCTGTTGCGAGATTTCTTGCCGATGAGAGGTGTTGAATCAAGAGTAGGGCTTGAATTCCCGTGTTCAAGTTGGCCGAGTGGGCAATCTTGAAGAGCGTGTCGACATGTGTTTCCAAGCTGTGCACTAGTAGTGAGCAAAGGGAAAACTAGACTTGCAAAATCTTGACATGGCGCCCTCTTTACTCACATGGCATCATTGGCGCCCACAAAGGGCGCTGCTCGATTAACTCCAGTGAGGATTGCAGAAATGAGCTTGTCGGCCGACTCTGTCTCTGGTGCCGCGGGCTTGCCAGCTTTTCCCTTTGCGGGCGGTTGCTTGGTCCTCTTGTCTTGCCTGCTCTCCCTGTTGGATGGCTCTTTTGCACGGCCAGCATCTTGGTCGAGTGAAAAGCCAAGGCTCCCCCCCTTTAGCAGCGTTACAAAAAGGTCGAAATATATACGAATAAGAGATTCGGCTACGCCTGGTTCCTTGTTGCTGAGAATTGTCTGGTTCAGAGTATTGATTGCGTAATACTTTGATCGCGTGTCCTGCGATGGATGGACAAGAATGTCCTGCTCAATGGCGCGGATGATAATGGGCTTCATGCCGGGATGAGACACCTGCAGCTGCAAGAGAAGGTACGAGGCTCGGGAAGAAATCTTTCCATCTCTATCGCCTAGTTTATTGATGAGAAGAGTGAGCAAGTTGGCCTCTTGCTCGGGCTTCTCCTTGAGCAGGGCATAGACAAAGTCGAGGGCCTTGGTGCGAGAAAATTCAATCTCATCGGCACACCACACCTCGAGCAGCTGTATGAGCTTAAAGTAGGTCTCCTTGAGCCAGTCTTCGTAGGCCCAGGCAATGAGATGAGCCTTGGTCAGGTTGCCAGGCAGGGGCTGGTGAGGAGCCCAAGTCTTTACCGAGTGTTTTTGCAGGGTACCCAATAAGCCGGGCTGGGTTTGAAACGTACGTAGTCGTCGGTCCGCGGGCAAAAGCGTCCCTGGTCCGAAAAGATCGACTAGAGCTCCAATGGCTCCAATGGCTTGAGCACGGCTTCGCTTGGAAGCCAGGTTCATGAGGACATCGAGGGCTCGCGTGTTGTGGACAGGAGACTCTTGTATGGCCAGTGTCAGAGCAGACACCTTGTCTGTAAGGGTGCCTGAAGACATGATTGTCGTCAAGAACTTGTGTGACGACGAGGCAAAGATGCTCGTCTTGTACTTGGCTGCGTCTTCTTGCAGATATGTCTGGGCTTGCTCTCTGAGCGACTCCACGACGGACTTGTAGGGAGCCAGCTGGTCAGAGGTTGAATTCGAAAGGCTGCCCAGGCTCTGGGCGTGCCATTCTGCTAGAGGCTCAAAGATCTGGTGATTTCCGACAAGTCTTTTGTGAGCCAAGGCGAGCAAAGTCCAGATGGGGAAGACGTACTCACCATGCCGCCAAGCGTAGCGTTTTTGCTGTTGCCCTTTGCTACTTGAACACGCTGCTCTTGACGTTGCTCGTCTTGCTCGTCTTGCTCTCCTTGCTCGTCTTGATCTCCGTCTTGGTCTTGCTCCTCGTCTTGGCTAGCGTCGTCGTCTAGCCTGGCATTGGCAAACCCCAAGTCTTTGGAGAGCGCAGCAAGCTCATCCTTGAGACGCTTGTCAATCTTGTGCTTCGCATCCGGTGCCTCAACCTCGTCGTCCGAATCGACATCATTGATGAGCTTCAGATCCGATTCATCTCCTCCCAAGGCCTTGATTTCCGCCAGCAGCGCCTCCTGATGCTTGTCGACCTTGGTGTTCTTTCTTGTTAGGCTCTTTGATGGTGCGCCAGGAGTCGCGCGCTGCCGCTTGGGCTCTGGCTTTTCCGAAGCGCTGGTGGGAGGCTTCTTTCGCTTCTTCTTGAGCTCGCTGTTGCTCAGACTTGATTCAATCTTGGATTGCAGCTGTGCGAAGCCTTGAGGCTTGGCTTCTTTGCCATTCGATGGCGCGCGAGGGCCGTGGGGCTTTTTCGACGGTTTTGGCATTGCTCAAGTAGCCGTGGCGATGATTGCGCAAGTAGCCGTGACGACAAAAGAGCCTGTCAGTCTATAGAGCGTTGCGTGAGGCTGTCGATGGAGCCTTGAAAATTGCACGAAATCGAAATTCTAACTTTTTTCCCCATCTTATCTTATCGCTCGCGTATCTAGGGTACGTACCTTTTCAACTGACAAGACTTCAACTCCATGACAGCAGGCAGCGAAGAGAAGAAAGAGACAACTCTTTTTTTTTTTTTAAATAAAAAAAGACACACTCGTTACACAACCAGACTCGACTTGCTCAATCGTAAAAGTGCACTGCAAAAACTCGAATGCAAATCATCGCCGTTGCGAGGCGCAGCATGTCATGGCTTAAAAGTAGCTCCACGGTGACGAGGACCGGCACTCGTGTCCTTTTTCTCTCAGCCAGCCAGAGGCGCGCCTCATCGCATTCAAGTCTTGCCAGCGGAAGCGTTAGCGGTCACCGGCAGCTGCTATCTCAGATATGGATTCCCACAGCCGGCATCGCTGCCACTGAAGGAGAGGGTTAGTGAGAAGCTCAAGGCTGGAAGCTCAAGGCTCAAAGCATGAAGTAAAACATGACGGGGCCATGGCGACTAATGAGGTACGCAAGATGGACATGGGAAGCTCATACGCGCGGGCTTCATTCGGCAGGTATGTGTTTTTTCGCTTCGGGACGAGACAAGTTCAAGGCGGCTGGGCTGATTGACTTTTGCCTCAAGGCCCAGTCTGGCATCTTTCAAATGCTACCCATGGGCTTGAGAGTACAGCAAAAGGTTGAGCGGCTGCTTGACAAGTGCATGCAATCAATAGGTATGCTATTCAGACACTTGTTGAAATCCAAGGCTGGCTTTTTTGACTTGCCATGTTGCAGGGGCCTCTCGGCTTTCACTCTCAACATTGAGCACAGAGGAATTATGGCAAAAAAGTAATCGACTGGACAAGGTCGCGCCAGAGGTAACAGGATTCATTCCCGGTATTGAGTGAAGGGAAAAGAAAAACACGGCGCTCAAGTTGCAGCAGCTCTTTCGGCTTCAAGACCGCAAAAAGACTCGCCTCTTACTCTCTCCAACGCACGAGGAAGAAGTGACGAGTCTGGTGGCCGCTAGCCTCCACTCTTACAAGGACTTGCCCGTGAGGCTCTACCAAACAAGTCAGTGTCAGAGCCGTGACCCTAGACGGCCTTGTGCTCACTGTCTGCTGCAGCACGCAAGTATCGCGATGAGATGCGTCCGCGCCACGGCCTGCTGCGCAGTCGCGAGTTTGTCATGACAGACCTCTATACGTTTGACCTGTGTCAAGAGTCGGCCATTGACACCTATCAGCAAATCTCGGGGGCCTACTCTTGCTTTTTTGAAGACTTGAAGCTTCCTGTGCTGGTGGCCAAGGCCAATTCGGGAGACATGGGCGGCGACCTTAGCCACGAGTATCACCTGTCGCACTCAGTCGGCAGCGACGTGGTGGCGGTCTGTCGTGAATGTGGCCACGCTGTGGCGTATGAGGCGGCAGCTGCTGCTCAGGACTGCCATGGCCAAGATGGCCAAAACACAAACGCTCAAGACGGAGACGCTCAAGACACAGACGCCCAAGACAATCTCTTGGGCCCAGCAGCCGCCAGCACGTGCCGCGAGTGCGTAACAGGCTCGCTGCAGCTCCAGCGCGGCCTTGAACTCGGCCACACCTTTTACCTCGGCACCCGCTACTCAGAGCCCCTCGGCCTCTGCGTCCCCACGGCCAACACCTCGGCCACACCCGTCCACATGGGCTGCTACGGCATCGGCGTCTCGCGCCTCATTGGCGCCGTGGCAGAGCTCAAGGCCGACGAGCGAGGCCTCCAGTGGCCCCGCCCCATGGCCCCCTTTGAAGTCGCCGTCGTGCCCTCGTCGCCCAAGGTTGCCCCCAAGATGCTGAGCTTGTACGATGACCTCGCCAGCCAGGGCCTCGATGTCGTCTTGGATGATCGCGACAAGAGGTTTGGCTGGAAGATGCGCGATGCAGACTTGGCTGGCTATCCCGTCATTGTTGTCCTCGGGCGGGCGTGGCACGAGGACGCCACGTGTGAGGTGCAGTGCCGGTCTCTGGATATTAAGCAGACTGTGACTTCGGAGGCGCTGCCAGAGTTTGTTGCCAAAATAGTGTCGCGGCTTTGAGTATTATCTCAATCTAGACTATATTCAAAATAATACATTGTCATTATCATTCTCAAATAACATGGTGCTGCCATTCACATTGCTCTATCCATGCCTTGATTTACTTGAGTCTGGCGGTTCTTGTCAGCAGCCAAAACGCTTCACCGAGACTCACCGAGACTCACCGTGTCTCCACCACCCACCAAAAACTCACCCACCTCGCCCACACCAAAAACCACTCCATCTCCTCCTTCACGCCGCCAGAACAACCCCGTCACCATGCCCGGCGAGCGCGAAACCAGTACGTCTTGGCCTTTCTACCTTCTTCTCCCACCCTCAACACTCTCTCCTCACAACAACTAACCCCTCGCCAAAAAAAGTTCACCTCGACAGCCTCGAGCCGCCCCAGCTCGCCCAGGTCAAGAAGCAGCTCGACGAGGAACTCGAACACCTAACGTCGTCTTATGCGCAGCTTCACAGCGCCCAGACGCGCTTCCGCGATTGCTTGCGCTGCTGCGTCGCGGCCCATGGCGACGGCACCTCTGCGCTCTCTGACAAGGTGCTCGTTCCTCTGACAAACTCGCTCTACGTCCATGCAACTCTTGCGGCAAAGGATCGTGTCCTAGTCGACATTGGCACTGGGTTTTTGATTGAAAAGGTGTGCCTTCTTGTCGTCTTTGTGCTTGTATCCTGGGCTCTGCCCCTCGTCATTCAAATGACCTCACTGATCTCTGCATACACATCGCCGACACATTTTACAAGACAGCTAAATTTTTGGCCAGAAACTTGAATCGGCAGAGAAATACTACGACTCCAAAGTCCAGGACCTGACGAGCAACCTCAAGGAGCTCGAGGCCATTGTGCAGCGCAAACAGTCAAACGTCATGGCAGTAGAGGAAGGTACGTTTGCCGTGCTCTTGCACCTGTCTTGTTGGGGAAAGCCGTTTCCATGTGCTTCATGTTGCCTCTTGGCTGACACTTGCCTCTCTCTCTTAGTGCTGAGACAGAAGCTGATGGCGGCTCAAGCATCACAATCATAGCCCCAAACAGAGCCCACTAATATCCAAAAAAGAAAAGGACAAGGCAAAGAACAGAAGCCGTGTGCTCTTCCTGGTGTATTACTTTTTTGTCTCGTGACTCTGCAAAGAGCAACTTCTTGGCCAACGAGGCCAAAGGAGAAGAGCTTCAATACAGCCAGTGGGCAGCAATACACACGCTGTCCAAGCTCCTAATCCTCCTGTGGAGCCGTGGGCGTCTGCAGCTCATCCATCTCCTCCAGTAGGGCCTGCAGAGCGACCACTTGTTGGGCGAATTGCGTGAATCTATCTTGCAAACCATCGCCTCCCTCTGGCCAAATGTCCGTGAGCTCTTGGTCCTTGTCGCCTTCATCGTCATCATCGCGCTTCGACTGGTTGATAGCCTCGTCCCAGTGTCCTCCATATAGCTCCATGGTCCAAAACGTCTCAGTTGCCGCTGGGCCAGTTTGTTTGCCACGCCACAATTGTACAAGATTCACTTCAATCATGTACGACGTGTCTCTCACCGGTATCAGCACCGACGTCTCGAGCAGCGTCTCAGTTACATCATTCCTGGCCCGTCTCATGATAACACGCGGTACGCTGAGAAGCTTTGTCTCCTCCTCTTTTGGAACATGCGGCACAATGACAATTTCCGACGTGTATGACCGCAAGTCGTCCGACACCTTGTCAAGCCTTTTGCGAGCGTCGGCTCGAAGACTCCAGTCGAGCTTCCTATGCAGGGACAGTGCAACGACGCGTCAGCCGCTGCTCATAGGCGGCTCTCCACCACAGATGATGAGTTGCAAGGGGGCTTCAACTTACATGTCTGGTGACGACACAATGCAATTGATTCGAGGCCACTTTTCCGTCTCGTATGCATTGACGCCCACCAACCTCACTTTGCTATGCGATGTCTGGTCTCCACGAGCCACCACTTCTTTATCGTCCATCTTGAGGGTCAACGTGTGCCTGATTCTGACGTTGTGGCGCGCGGCGACGCCCTTTTTGGGGTCCAAAAGATGAAGCACAACCTTGTTTGCATTTTCAAAGTCGGGCATGCTATCAGTGCAGACCTTTTCAGTTTCTGCGCCGGCAGCAAGACTCTTGGGGCTCATGATTTAAACGGGACTCACTGTGTGACAAGGTCTGCGCCTCCACGGGTTGCGTACAAGGGCACCATGTCCGCAAAATCAGAGTACGTCATGTCAGCTCCTAGGCTTTTTTTCCTGCGCGTTACGTGTAGACGGCCAAAGTTGACGCGAATTTGCACCTCAGACTTGAGGGTGCGCAGGACGTTGATGGCCGGCACAATGGTGGGAAGCAGCTGCTGGGTGTGGCCAATGGCAGCAGGCGTGATTGATGGCAGCTTCGTGCTAGTTGCAATGACATAGGGCCGCGAGTTCAAATCAACGTGCACCTTTGCGTCATGAGCAACATTGACGGGCTCCTGAACCTTGAAGAGAGTGGTGGAGCGATCCGCGATGCTCATGCTGTGCAGTGCCCAGTTGACAGCCTGCAGGGCGTTCTGCAGAGGCTTGACATGGTGGCTATACAACTCCAATACCTCGCGCTCCGGTCGGTCAATCCAGACGCCATGTTGTCTGCAAATGTTGTCAAAAACGCCAGGCTCGTCTATTCCAAGGGGCAAAAAGGCTTTTCCAGGAATGACCAAGCTTGCCTGTGGTACAAAGTCAGCATGCAAAACAGCGCCTCCAAGGCAAAACAGAGGTGAAGCATGGGGGGCACCTTGATCAAAGTTGGATCGTCGGGAGGACTGCCAATGTAGTTCTGTTCAACAGCCGCCTGCATGCTCTGCAACTTTTCTTGGTTCTGAGCGCGAAACGTCTTCATGGTAGGCGGTCTGCCCATGCGTTTCGTCGGCGGCAGAGACACATTGCCACGGCGCCCCTTCATGTTTGCTTGTTCTGTTGAGCCAACTATGCTTAATGTGGTGGTGGTGGTGTTGTTATAATAAAATCCCTTGGTTTGGAATGAGCTGGGCACGGCTGTTGCTCTCTGGTTTGCAACAAGGCTCAAGCCAGCCTAGCAGGTGGTTCCAAATGTAGAGAGCAATAGCAGCCTAGGTGTGGCCTTTCTATTGTTAGCCCGAAATGAATCAAATGGATAGGCTGCCTTGACCCAGTAGGATTGGATGAAATAAAAACAAGGCGTTTCTTGTCTGCAAACAACAATGCCAGGGCCAATAGAAACCGGATACCTACGTTGCGCCTTGCACTCACTTCACTCGATCAATAGTCCATAGACGCAAGAAAAGCTTCATGGCGGACCGTCAGTGTTTGACAGTCCATGCAGCCAGTGTTGGAGGCATGCAAAGTTGAACAAGAGAGATTAAATGACAATTTGCTTTACTGCCTGTAGTCTATCTTGTCTGGCGCCTTGCTTGCACCTGCCTCTTGCTGTGAGACGCCAGCAGCTGACGACAGTTGCACCTGCATCAAACTTTGTGTCTTGGCCTCGCTAAAAGAGGGGCTGGGCCTTGACCAATCATGGCTGTCTTTTCAGGATGATTTGACTCGCCGTCCCCACAATACATGCCGAGAAGAAGCGAAGCGGAGGTGCTTACTAATCTCTCACCTTGAAGTTGTCCGCTTACTAATCTCTCACCTCGAAGTTGTCTGCTTACTCATCTCTCACCTTGAAATTGTCCGCTGCGACGCGTCTCGCATCGTGCTAGACGCGTTAATGGAACGACGACGCAGCGCATCCTTGACCCAAGGCTGCCAATGGCGCAACAGGAGACTCGGCCAAGGCGATGCCGTCATCGCCCGCCCCCGGGAATCAGCCGGCAAGACTCGGACGACGAGCTCGGGAGCGACGACTTGCCGTGGGAATGGATCTACAGCACGCACAGCCACGAGCCGCCAGACGGGGTGGGCGAGGCGAGCTCCCGCCGCAAGCGGAGGAGGCTATCTACACAGCCGCAGATTGTCGGTGCTCGCCTGGGCTCGTTTGAGTGTCGCATTGGCGACTGCGTGCTGCTCAAGGCAGAGGGCTCCAACGAGGCTTGGGTGGCCATTATTTGCGAGTTTCTCTCGAGCAGCGAGGGCGACGAGCATGATGAAAAGTCGGCCAACCTCATGTGGTTTTCCACGGAGCAAGAGATTCGCAACAAGCACCGCAAGCGCTCCGACTTTTACCCTGTACTTGAATCTAGCCCTCCCCTCCCCCTTTTGCCTCCCCCCTTTGCCGGCAACAAAGGTCTGCTTGGGAAAAGTCACAAAAAGTAACCAGCAGTCCCGGCTAGAATGAACTCTACATTTCTCCCTCGTGGGACATTAACCCCCTCGCCTCCATCAACGGCAAGGCACGCGTCATGTCCCCCGCCGCCTTTTTCGCCCAGTTCCCCTCGGGCAAAGTGCCGCGCCAGCACCCAGACCACGGCAAAGTCTTTGTCTGTCGGCGCGGCTGCAACACGCGCACCGCCACCTACACGGACGAGTTTGTCTGGGACGACATTTACAGCGGCGGCCGTGACATTGACGGCTTGATTGAGCGCGTCAGCAGAGATACAAGGGCCTCGCGGCGAAGTCGGGCCAAGTCGCCGCGTGACGATGCCTATGTTGCCGAGCCTCAGACGCCTTCAAAGACGGCAGCCCGCACCGCTGCCGTGACGACGCCCCAGTCAAGGCGCACCAAGGCCGAGCCAGGCTCGCGGTCCATAAAGAGGTGTGTGTGCATGCTCCTTGGCCTCGAGATTCTTGTCTTTACTCGCCTGCGTCTTTTCCATCTCTCTTGTTCTTGAATATATATATATATGTATATATATATATACATTGAGCCAAGCTAAACCCTGCTTGACCAGGTCTGCCTCCAAACGCCTCGAATTCACCCCCCTCGCCACCCGCAGACTCTCTCCCAGCAACGTCGAATCGTCCCCTTATCAAATCGCCCGAAACCAACTCCACGTCTCCTCGGTCCCCGCCTCCCTCCCCTGCCGCGAAGGCGAGTTCTCCCTCGTCTACTCAAGCCTCGAGGCCGCCATCTCTGAAGGCTCGGGCAACTGCATCTACATTTCCGGGACGCCTGGCACTGGCAAGACAGCCACTGTGCGCGACGTCATTTCCCGTCTTGAGCTTGCCGTGCGCTCCGATGAGCTAGACGACTTCATCTTTGTCGAAATCAATGGCATGAAAATCACGGATCCTCACCACTCCTACTCGCTTCTCTGGGAGGCCCTCAGGGACCAGCGCGCCAGCCCAGCTCAGGCTCTCGACCTGTTGCAGCGCGAATTCACCACGCCCAGTCCCCGGCGCGTGCCCTGCGTCGTTCTCATGGATGAGCTTGACCAGCTCGTCACCAAGAACCAGGCCGTCATGTACAATTTTTTCAACTGGCCCACGTTGCGCCACAGCCGTCTTATTGTCTTGGCAGTCGCAAACACCATGGATCTTCCAGAGAGAACATTGAGCAACAAGATTAGCAGTCGTCTGGGTAAGCATCCGTCTCTTGGCCCTTTTTGTTCCTCTCTCTCCATCTTGTCCTGCCACTCCCTCTTATGCCGGTCCGTCCTAATGACCCGTCTTGACAGGCTTGACCCGCATTACCTTTCCCGGCTACACCCACGATCAACTCATCAAGATTATACAGTCCCGTCTGCAGGGCGTGCCAGGCAACATTGTAGACGCCGATGCCATCCAATTTGCCAGCCGCAAGGTGGCAGCCGTCAGTGGCGACGCTCGCCGAGCCCTCGACATTTGCCGTCGTGCCGTCGAGCTCGCCGAGGCCGAGGTGCGTGGCGACCCTGCCACGCCCACCAAGTCGACTGGCATGGAGGTTGCGAGCCGTGCGCGCGTCACCATTGGCATCGTGAAAAAGGCAATCAAGGAGGCCACAACTAGCCCCATCCAGCAGCACCTGCACAGTCTCCCTCTGCTCTCCAAGCTCTTCATGGCAGCGCTCCTGCTCCGAATACGGAGGAGCGGACTCATGGAAACAACGTTTGGAGAGACGCTCGACGAGTTGCGGCGGGCCGTGGCACATGCATCGCCGATAAACCCCGCCATGGCTCAGCTTATCAAGAGAGACACAGGAGAAGGCACAAGTGCCGCATCGCGTCTCGCCATGCGCCCGGGCTATCTTGACACGGCTGCCCTTGATCTCGTTGCCGCCGGGCTCATCAACCTCGAGGCCCATCGCGCCCAGCGGTGTAGCAAGTTGCGTCTAGCGATATCTGACGATGAGGTGAGAATGGCGCTTCGAGACGACATAGAACTCAAGGATTTGGCCGTTGCCTTGTGACGCAAGGTGTAGACAGAGGTATCAACAGAGGCATAGTTGCACATGTAAAAAGAAAAAAAAACTTGGCTTGTACAATTTTTTTTTTAAAACTTTCGCCGTGACAGGGTTGGTGTCCACTGTATGGGATGGGTCTCCTCGGTTGCATTCTCATCCTGTTTCCATATTTTGACTACAAGCACAAGTATCGTCAGTTGCGATCCGAGTGACACTTTGAATGGAAAAGGGACAAGGGGGGGTGCCTTACTCGTCTTGTCTGCCTCGCCGCAAATAAGACGCAAGCCAGAGCGGTCAAAGGTGGAGCTCATGATGCCTGCTTCGGCGTCGAGCGAGCCTGGCTGGGCAATTGTATCGAGAGCCTGAAAACGATGGCCCGACTTCCAATCCCAGAAGCTCATGGAGCCATTGTCACCTAACCCAGTAGAGTAAAGGGGGGAAAGATTAGCACTTGGCCAAGCGTTGTAGCAGACTACAGGAGCTAGCAGACTAAAGCAGCAACCAAAAAAAGAAGCCCTTACCGCCAGAGAAAAAAACATCATTGTGGTTGACGCTAATGGTGTTGATAATGGCATTGTGGCCCTCAAAGTTTTGCATAAAGGCGCCCTCGGGACACTTCCACTGCTTGATGCTGCCAGAACTGGCGCTGGCAAAGGTAAACTCGGCGGGATGCAGGGCCAGAGCACGGACGCCCTTTTTGTGGTGTGTGAGAACGCCCATGGACTTTCCAGCAGCAAGATCCCACAGGCGAACGGTGGAGTCGAGAGAGGCGGTAATGACCTGGGGGTCAGCCTCCTGGCACTTGACGTCGGCAACGGTCTGGGTATGGCCCGAGAGGACGTGAATGTTGCTGCGGGTGCGCATGTCCCAGACGCGAGCAACTCCGTCGCGGCCGCCCGTGACGAGCACGTCGAGCGTGGGATGCAGCGAAAGCGTGTAGACGCCGCTGAGATGGCCGTGGTAGTGGCGAATCACCTTGTTGGTCTCAAGGTCCCAGCACTTGACCATCTTGTCCTCGCCGCACGAAAAGAGATAGGGGTGGCGGGGCGAGACGGCCAGGCCGCGGACAGTGCTGATGTGGCCCGTCAGCGTCAGACGCAGCGAGCCCGACGCCATGTCCCAAATCTTGATGGTGCGGTCGCCGGCGCCGCTGGCAAACCACTTGTTGTCCGGCTCGACAGCCAGGCTGCGCACCCAGCCCAAATGGCCCGAGATGACGCGCATCAGCTTCCACGGCGCATGCCACTCGGGCCGCACGTGCTTGTAAGTCGACAGTTGGCCTGCCGCGCCTCGCATCTTGATGATGCTCGAGCCGCCATCCTGCGCGCCAATGCCCTCGGCTGCTGCTGCTGCTGCTCCTCGAGGGCCTTGGAGCAGCTTTTGCGTCGCTGCAGTCTTGACGAGCGCTTTGCTAGTCGTCTCCTTCTTCTTGCCCGGCAGTCTCGCCTCCACTGATGGCGGCAGCGTCTGCAGAGCCGCGTACTCGAGCTGGTAGCGCCGCTTGAGAAGCGCGTCCCGCCTGCTGTCTTTGGCCTTGGTGTCGCCGTCTGTGTCGAGTCGAGGCCGCTTGTTGGGGCCGCTAAAGAGATTGCGCGACGTCGCCGCGTTGAATGCGGCCAGCGAGCTGAGCTGCGGCGCTGCTGCCGTATCCATTGGTTCTGCTTGAAGCCGTCTTGCTGTCGTATGGCGCAGTGACTTTTTTTTGGAGTTCGTCTTATTCCTCGCTTGTGCAGTCGTACTTGGCATGGCTTGTAGTTGGAGGAAAAGTTGACAAGAAAGTTGGAGAAAAGATTACCGCCCGAGGCTGAGTGTGGCGCGCACAACTGCTTTGATGTGGCGTCAGCTCCAGCCATGGGCTACACCTCCTCTTTTGACGTCTTACCCTACACCTTTATATCAAGCTTGCCTGCGCCTCTTCTGCTTAAACCCTTTACATTCTCAACGAGCAATCTCTTGGCCGCTTTATTAATGCTCATCTAGGCCATCCAGTGCCGCATCATGGACCAGGACACTGATCGCTTTCCACTTCACACAGCCGCCCGCGAGGGCAATCGTGAGCTTGGTTCCAGGCCTCCAAGCAATGGGACAAGGGTTAACAAGCTATAGTTCGCAAAGCCGAAGGCCTCATCAAAGTGAGCTTCATTTTTTTTTTTAAAAACGAGTTCTTTTTTTTTTCTCAAAAAAGATTAAAAACTAGAGAAAAGAAAAACAAGACCAAACAAGCTAACAATTCATAGACGGATCCCAGTCTGGCCAAGAGCAAAGATGACGATGGCCGCTATCCCATCCACTGGGCCGCCTCTAGCAACTGCCACGACATTGCCCTCTTGCTCGCCAACCAGCGCGGCTTCGATCCGGATGTTCAGGTAGCCCGTCCGCTCTCCTTGCACTTCTCACACTCTATTCATGACGAAAAAACAGGATGCCAGTGGTTGGACGCCTCTCATGATCTCTGCCAGCATAGCGGACAGTGAGCCGACGCTGCGCCTCCTTCTCCAAAAGGATGCCAATGTCGAGGAAAAGAGTATGTCATTCTACTCCCTACTCACAGCCCTTTGATGGCATGTCTATGGTTTTTTTTTTTAATTTGTATCCTTTTGCATCTTGATTTCCATGTTTTTTTTTTGCTCTCACCATGAGCTCTGCTGACATGGCAGCTTCTCCAGCAAACGCCGGCCAGGTACGGTTTCTAGATGTCAAGACAAGTCGTGCTTAATCTGACTCTATTGAAACAAAAAAAAAGACGGCCCTGCATTTCGTCTCGTCCAAAAACAACCTGCCCGCCGCCCGCATCCTGCTCTCAGAGGCCAAGCCACCAGCCTCGACGCGGGTCCGTGACGGGCGCGGCCAATATCCCATCCACCGCGCTGCCGCTGCCGGTTCCCTGCCAATCCTCAACCTTCTCGTTGACAAGCGCAGCCCCCTCAACTCGACTGACAATGAGGGCTACACGCCCTTGCACCATGCCATTGCCGAGGGCCACGGTACGTCTTCTTTTGCGCTTGTTTTCTTTCTAGAGTCTAGTCCTTCCCTCTTCTCCGTCCAGACATGACTTTGGGTTGAGCTGACAATGAGACTGTGCGCTGCACAAGGTGACGTTGCCATCTTGTTGCTCAAAGCGGGCGCAGACTTCACCATCAAGACGCAAAACGACGAACTGGCCCTCGATTTGGCTCCTGACAAGGATGTAAGTCAAGGTGGTCGAGAAGCCCTTGGTCCAAGTTTGGCTGGCTGACACTCGACACATCAACAGGTTCGCCGCTACATTGTCCAAGGCGCTGAGAGAGAAGGCATCGACTTGTCGTCGGCATTGTAGATGATTTACCGAGCCACCAAACATAAAAAGGGGGAACACAAAAAAAAAGAGGAACAAGAATCGGGTTACATCTCTAGTCGCGCCATGCCCATGATGCTGTGCCTGTCCATGATTGTGGCTTGCTGTAACAAAGTAAGACAAAAAGTAGAAGAAGAGAAGCATCAAGTCACGGTGCGCTCAACCAGCTCGCGGTACATGGCCTTGACATCGTCGACATCGGCCCGCAGCTCTTCAACGAGCTCGCTCTTCTCGCCCAGCATCTCAAGCGTCGTCTGGTATCTCGCGTCAAGCTCCGCCACCTGGGCCTCGAGCTGCGGCAGCCTGCCAGCAGCCGTCTTGGCCTCCTCGAGATGCTTCATGAGACCAACCATGTCGCATCGCGCCTCGTCTCTCTGGTTGCAGACGCGCGCCATTTCCTCCTTTGCAGCCACCTTGTCCGCTTCAAGGCGCCGAATGGCCGCGCTCATGCGCTCCACGAGCTGCACCGACGGCCCGGCGGCCACGGTGGAGACGGAAATCATGTCGTGCGTCAGATTGCGAGGCGACGATGGGGCCGTCTCGTCCAGGGCATTGTCTCGCTCTCCAGTCGGTGGCGACGGAATCAGCGGAGACTCTGACGGCGCATCAAACGGCGAAAAGGGAACTGGCGCTGTTGACGCTCCGCTTGTGCGCATCTGCGCCTGGCTGGATAGACGCCGCATTGGAAGCGCCATGCTGTCGCCCTGGCTGTCTGGGATGCTGATGGGCGTCGCCACCCGCCGCGACCGCCCCGGCACCGCCAGACCAGCCAAGTCGGAGCTCAAGGTGCGCGTTACCGACAGCATGGGCGAGTCTGGCCTGCTGTCGTGGCCCCTCGACGTTGCTCCTGCTACATCGTCGACCCATTTGCGCCGCTCCGCCACTTCGTCTCTGCTCGACTCCCTCGTGCTCGGCTCTCTGGCTCGTGCCGCAGCCTGTTTCTGCTTGTCGAGCTCAGCCCGTGTCTGCTCCAGAGTCTCTTGTGTGGTGGCCGAGGCTGTCTGCAGAGAGGACAGCTGGTGACGACATGAGTCGAGCTCCTGTCGCGCCGAAGCAAGCGCAGTCTTTGCATCGTGAAGCTCATCCTCGAGCAGCCGGCTGCGGTTGGCCTGCAACATGCGAGCGCCTGTCAGAACCTCGTTGCCTTGATGCTACATGGCCGACTTACCGCATCACGCGCCTTCTTGCGCATCTCCGACTCTCGTCGCTGCGCCTCATTCCTCTCCTTTTCCAGACTGGCTGCCTTGCCAAGCAAGGACGACTCCATGCCTCGCCAGTTCTCGCGTGATGAAGCATACTGACATTGTAGTGTCTCGAGCTGGCGAAACATTTTGACTTGAGCCTCGCCTCCTGTACCCGAAGACGCTTCTTCCACTGCCATTCTCATCGACTCGAGCTTTCTCTCCATTGACTGTAGCTCCAGACGCAGCTCATCTTCGACATTGCGTGCGCGCTCGACACTGCGCTGCAGTTTTTCCTGCCATTCAGTACTCTCCTGGCGTGCCGAAGCCGTCAATGACTCCCTTTGTGCAACAAGCGCAGCATTTGCATCTTCGAGGTGCTTTTGCTTCTCTCTCTCGGCCGCAAGAGCTTTGCGGAGCGCATCAGCACTCGCAGCATTTGCATCTTCAGTCTTGACCTTGAACTCTTGCTCCAGCTGACGATGAGCCTTGTCCTTTTCCGCCACTTCCCTCTTGAGCAAATCCACCTCTTTTTGCAGAGCCGCCGTGGCCCGTCTGGTTGCTTCTTGTTGCCTGTCGCTTCCTTGGGCGTCATCCAAGCGGCCGCGCAGAGACTCAACTTGGGCGGTAGCCTTGTCTCTGCTCTTTCTAAGATCTAGTGTTTGTTTGTCGTGCTCCGTCATTTGCTGGCGCAGCCTCTTGATGGTTGTGCGGAGTTTTTGTTCCGTGCCCGACAGCTTCTGACCCTCCTGCATCAGCAGAGCAATCTTTTCATCCCTTTCAGCCAGTTTGCGCTCCGTACTGCCAGGCGGAGCGGATGCTGCCGTCTTTTTAGCCGCTTCAGCGGCATTGTTGGATAGGTATTGGAGTTTGGATTGGAGCGAGTCTATTCGTTCCACGTATTCTTGCACCTCTTGTTGCTGCAGCTTCTTGAGCTCCTCCAAGTCCCGAGGCAGGACAGGCTGTTGGTCCTGATTGTCGGTAGTTGCTTGTTGCTCCTGCGGCACATGGACTGCTGATGCGCTGGCCTCAACGGGCTCCAACGCTGGACTGTCTCTTGTCGTGCAAGACAAGCTTGTCCCCTCGTCAGAGTCTGCTGCCACTGCCTCGATGGGCTTGCCATCCTTTTCCACGGGCGAGCCATCAGCAGACGCTCGGCTTGCCTGGTCCATGGAACTGCGCGGCGACGCCAAAGCCTTGCCGTCGACTCCTCCTGCTGGCGTCTTGCCCACAACGGCCTTGGCCAGCCTCGCCTGGAGCCGGTCGCCGGCACGGTTGGTTGACGACGAGCGCGAATTCGCCGAGCTGGACTTGGTCTGCGCCGCGCGCGCCGAGGGGCTCTGGGCGCGTTGTGTCTGCCCCGGCCCTTGATCCGACTCGGTCAGCATGTTGTCGAGCCGAGACTCGACTCCGGCAACAGCCTGCGAGAGCAGCGAGCCCCATCGTGACGATTTGCCCGGTGCAGCCATGGCGGCAGCCTTGTGTGTTTGCTGCCAACAGCCCCGACGCTATCAAAGCCTGTCGGGCGACGAGGCGACGTGGCCAAAAAAAAAAAAAAGAAGACGCGGCCGCGTCAGCCTAAATCAATCAAGCCTTTGACCAAGGCCAACAATTGCGTCAGAGGCGGGGGGACTGTGCCGTGGAACCTGCAGCTGTAGCATTATCCATGTGCGAGCCATGCATCTGCATCGATGCGGCGCGTCTTTTGCTCTTGTCCGGTTGCACGCATGCTCTTCGTATCAGTCTTGAATTATTAAATTAATATGCGCACGACGCAATCAATTCGCTTGGGGTTAATGTGTCGTGCCATTTCTTGGCCGTCTTATCTAATCGTCCTAGCGGCGTCACCCGCCAATGTACATACAAGTGATATTTATCATACATAATGGCTTGCCTCTTCCATGCCTTATATATTATATAGTACTACCTATATATATATATATTGCGGTGTGCTCGTGTACGCAAATGACTCCTTGCCCGGAACCTTGGAGCCGGCCATGTTCTGTCCTCCCGTCATCAACAGCGTCTACGCCCACCCAAAAAAAAAAGAATGCACAATCAACTCCAACACTGGAATGCTTTTTCTTGTCCTTTATCCCGTCAGCTTCCTCCACCAGCTGCTGCGAGGCGTCGCGTCTAAGAAGCCCGAGTTGCGTCTGCTGTGGTGACGCTCATCACTTCCATCGGATCCTCCCATCCGCCTATCCCGCATTCGTTCCTCACGTCGTCGCCGCCGTCGTGATTCTTCAGCTTCGTCTACTGCTTCCTCATGGTGCTTGGCCCGCCGCTTGGCCCGCCGAGCCTCGCGCTTTGCCTGCTCGTCGTCGTCAGGCGGCGGCGGCGCATCCGAGTGTTCCTTGACCCATGATGACGTGCCAGAGTGTGGCCACGTCTTGTCCCCTTTTCTCTGCCCATAGGCCTGCTGTTGCTCGCCAGCATGCTCAGCGTGTCGCCGGCTGCTTCGCCGTCTATGGCCATTGTCGCCTTCGCCTGCTCGCGCGGCTCGTCGCTCCTCATGTCGTCGCCGCCGTTGGGCCTCTTCGTCCTCCGTGTCCACATGCCTTGACCGACGATGCTCCTCTCTGCCTGATCTGCGAAGGCCCTCGTCTGCTTCCCTCTCGACCCGAGCGCCCGCCTCTCGCTCTCGATGTGCACGCCGTCGTTCTGCTCTTCGTGCCTCTCGTTCCTCCAAGTCACGCCGCTCTTCTTCGTGGCGTTGACGAGCCGCTCGTCTCTCAGCTCGTCTAGCTTCCCGGGCCTCCAAACGATGTGCCTCGTCCTCATCGTCGCCATGACGGCGCTTCTCCCGTCGACCATCCTCTCTCCATCGGGGCGATTCCTCGTTTGCCTTGTCGAGTCCTTCTCTGTCGCTGCGTCTCGCTCGACGTGCATACGCGTCGCCTTCCATGTCGACAACATTGACTCTGGCTGACTTGGGTGTCATGAGACCACTAAAGAGATTAGCAAAGCCAGACTTGCGCGACACTGCTGCCGGCCGCTTGACTGGCGTCTCGGGCATATCCTCCGTGTCCATCATCATCACATCTTCGTCTGGCATTCTTCTTGATCGGCGCCTCTCTCGCTTAGGGGGAGCCTCGGGCGCCGGCACCTGGTCATTGGCCCCCAAGGCACCCGACATTGAAACATAGGCGTCTTCGGGCATCGCCACTCGCCTAGATCGGTGCCGCTTTTTGCTGCTGCTACCCTTGTCCATGCCAAACAATTTAGCAGCCTTTGACGTCATTTCTGGCGCATCGTCTTGTCTGGGCGGCGGCGGCGTCATATCGTGCGCCTCCATTGAATAGCGTCGTGACGATTTTCCACCTGTACTCATCCGTTTTTCGCGCGTAGACGCTGATCTTGTGATGGGCGGCGTGCTAAACATGACTGGTGCTCGAGGCTTTGATGCTGTCTTTTCCACCTTCTCTGCCTTGTCCGAGCCCGAGTCTTGCCGCTCGACAGGTCGTCTCAAAGATGGCCGATTCGTTTTGCTTCTTGACGATGTCTTCTTCTCCTCCTTGCGTGGTGCTGCGTTCCAACGAGCCCACGACTCTTCCTTGACCTTTGGACGTTCCTTTCTTGATGGCCTCGGCTCCATTAGCGGTGACAGTGGTGGATCTGGCACCGGCGGTGGTACAGGTAGAGAAAGCAAGTCTTGTTGATCAACAGCCTTTTTCCTACTCTTTTCATGCCTTTCATGAGCATGAGGAGCTTCTTTGGCAGCCTCGGCTGCATCGTATTCGTCATCTGCCGGGAAGCTGCCAGGCAATTCTGACGACCTCCGACTTTTCCTAGAAGAGGCACTGTCGGGTGTAGCCTCCTCGGCAAAGGCCTTTTTCTTTTTCAGGACTGGCCGAGCGCTCGCCTCGTCCTCTCTTGGAGGTGAAGGCACCGGTGGCGGCGGTCCAAGTGGCTCCTCAGCAATGTCCTTTTGACCAGCCTCAAACGCCTTGAGCCTGTCCGCAATCTTGCTTCCAACGGGCTTACGTGTCGTTGACTTTGCATCCTTGGCATTAGTCCCCTTTGAAGAAGCTGGGCCTGCTGTTAGCTTATCCGCCACGGCAGGCTCGTCCCAAGAAGCAAAAAATCCAGGCCGGTCAAAAGACTCGTCAGGCTGAAGGAAACCCGTTTCCAGAGCGTGTGACAACGAACCTTTTTTGGCATTCTTAGACCCGGCTCCAATTCCCCAGAAACCAAAAGCATTGGCTGTGGCGTTGTCCTGAAACGACAATAGATCCTCGGCTTCTTGTGCCGTGAGCTCAGGCTCAGGCTCAGGCTCCAGCCCCGGCTTCGGCTCCATCTCTGGCTGCCTTTCCGATTGTAGCTCCCGTTCCGATTTGGTACTTGTTTCGTCTGCCAAAGGCATAGAATCGACTTCTTTGGCTTTCTTGTCCTTCTTCTTAGACTTGGACTTTTCCTTGTCCTGTTTCTCCCTCTCTTTTTCTCTCTGTCTCTCTTCTTCCTTTTCTTTTTCCTGCTTCTCTCGCTCCTTTGCCCTTTCCCTTTCCCTTTCCTTTTCTCGTTCCTTGGACTTGGATGAACTCTTCTTCGACTTCTTTGCTTCCTCATTAGCTTTAGCTTCTCGCACAGCCTGCTCCGCAGCTTCCTTTGCGGCTTGTTCTTCCGCTTCTTTAGCGGCCTGTTCCTCTGCCTCCCTTGCTGCCTGCTCCTCTGCCTCCTTTGCTGCCTGCTCCTCTGCCTCCTTTGCTGCCTGCTCCTCTCGCTCTTTGGCCGCCAGGTGCTCGGCCTCCTGCGCGGCACGCAGCTCAGCCCTCCTCTCGGCCGCTGCATTGAGCTCCATGAGCCTTTCCGTGTCCTTCTTTAGTAGCTTACCCCCCCTCTTTGCCTTCTTCGCTAACAGCGTCGCTATTTCCTTCTCTTCTTTGGCAATCTTAGCAGCTTCAGCAGCCTCGGCATCATTTGACGCCTCAGTGCTTTCTGCCTCCTCTTCCTTGGCATGTGCCGCCTTCTCCTCTTTTTCTAGGAGACGAGCATCTTCTTCCTCCTTCTTTGCACGAGCTTCCTTCTCCTCCTTCTTTGCACGAGCTTCCTCCTCCTCCTCCTTCCTTGCACGAGCTTCCTCTTCCTCCTTTGCACGAGCTTCTTCCTTGTCAAGTCGAGCTTGCTCCGCCGCCTTCTCCTCAGCCTCCTTTTGCAGCCTCTGCTTTTCAGCCTTTTCCGCCTTCTTCTTCTCCCTTTCCAGCTTCTTGAGTTCCTTTTCGCTTAGCTTGGGCTCCTTGTCCTTTTTGGACTTTTTGTTGCTCTCCTTGTCCGAAGACTTGTCCTGGGAGTCGGGCTTTGAGTCGGATGCGTCAATTTGGTCCCAAGTGGAAACGTTGGCTTCTCCTAAATAGTTTTCTAGTTCAGTTAGGTCTATTGAAGGTGGTGTAGGAGCAGGAGGGGGCAAAAAATCCTGGCAAGGCTCTGACTGCTCCGGGCTCAACAAGTGCCAAGTCCTGCAGTCATGGGCCGTTGCGTCGTTGGATTCCTCAATATCATGGGGCTGGATAGTCTCACCAGTGGTAATATCCGGCACTTCAATCGGATCCGACTTGCTCGTCTTCTCCTTCTTTTCCAGCAGGACCCATGACTCATCACCGGGTTCCTCGATGCCGTCGGGCTTCCAGTAGTCATCGTCGCCACCCTGTTCGTCTTGTGCCTGGACCTCGGGGCCCCAGGCATTGTCACCTTTGCCATTGCCTGACTGGTCCTCTTCATGGGCCTCGTCAGCACTCTTGTTGGACTTTTTGGAGTTAGTGTTGAAAGCAAAGCTCCACGCGTTGCTGGAAGACTTTTCCTCGGCAGGGATTTCCGAAACTGGCCAAGCAATCTCTGCGTCTTTTCCAGCGGCCAATTTCTTCTTGCTCTTACCATTCTTACCAATTTGGCCCCAAATGCTGGTGCTTTCCACCTCGAGCGCCGGCTTGGCTTCAGGTTCTGTCTTTGGCACTTCCTCAGCAGCTTTCTTCTTCTTCTTCTTCTTGGAGGCCTGGAAGCCCCAATCATCAGTCTCCTGCTCGTCTTTGGCTGACGGCTCTGTTTGAGGCTCTTTCTGGGGCTCATTCTCAGGCTCAAACTGAGGCTCATTTTCCGCTTCAAGCTGCTTGTCATTGTCAGGCTCATCATTGGTAGAGTCTTCTTGTGGTATCATGGATAATGCACCCCAGTCGCATACGCCCTTTTTGTCCTTGTGCAAATTCTTCATGGGCAATGCCCACGGGCTGTTGGACTGGACTGGTTTCGGTTCAGGGGCCTTTGATTCTGGAACTGAAAAAGATGCAGCTTCTTGTGCGGCAGTTAAAGCCTTGTTCTTCTTCTTTTTATTCTTTTTGCCGGTTGACATGTTCCATAAATCATCATCAGCCTGAGTTGATTCAGCTGCAGCCGGCTGGGGATTGGTGTCGGCGAGGGGGTCGCTCATTTCCCCATTGCCATTACTGAGAGGATTAATCGACTCTAAATCGCCCTCTGCCTTTTGACCCTCTTCAATAATTTGGCCTTCGGAGCCGCTAAATGAGTGAGCCCAAGCACTTTGGTTTTCGCCGGGCATAGCCCCCGTTGAAAGCAAGTCCCATGGAGAAGCCTTTCCGATTTTACTATTGGGATTAACAGTATTCAAGTCCAAAGAGTCGGCCTTGTTGCTATCCTGACCAACTGCATTCGAGTCGCCACCCAGGTTTGCAAAAGAGCCAAAGGCAAAAGTGTTCATCTTCTTCTTCTTCTTAGTACTCTTTGTGTTCCAAAAATCAGAGCTGTCTTCATCTTGGTTGCCATTGGCCCCATCGGCCGATGGTGCATTCTCTGTGCCAGTGGCCCAATTATTGCTCCAGGCATTAAAGGCAGTCTTGGCCGAAGCATCAAATGAGGTGCTGTCCGTTTTGCTCAAGTCGCCGGTCAAAGCAATATCATCGAAATCGCCGCTACCGGAATCGATGTTTGGAAGAGTAGGCGCAGGCTCGGCAGTATTAGATTCGGGATTGGCACCACCTTTCCGGTTCTTCTTATTCTTCTTGCCGGCTTTTTGGAACCCCCACTCACTATCAGGATCCGGCTCTGGGTTGTCTTGTTTGTCCTTGTCCTTGTCCTTGTCCTTGTCTCCGTCGCCCTCGCCGTTGTTATCGCCGTTGCCATCTCCACTGGCGTCGCCACCGCCTGGGGCGCCATTTGCGCTGGAATCATGACCATTGTCTCCGCCGTCGCCGTCGCCACTACCCTGTTCGGCGGCACCACCGTCGTTAGCACCACCATTGCCCCGGTTACCGCTTGTTGAAAAGGCATGATTGTTGTTGCTGCCCTTTCCCTTCTTTCTCCCCTTGGCCTCGATTATGCCTTTGCAGCTGCTCCAATCAACGGAAACATCAGTCGAAGGATCCGTGAATAAGTCGCTGTTGGAGGCGGTTGGGCGGGCCGACTCAGACCCACGCTCGCGGGGCACAGGAAGGCACAGCGATCCATCTGGTAGCCGAGAGGATGCTAGAGCCTCGGAATCGGTGAAATTGTTCAAGTCATCAAGCTCCCACGACATTTCGCATGGGCTCGGTGCTTTGGATGAGCAGCGAGGAAGGCGCAAAGCTTGACAACAAGGCGACGGAAACGGCGCGCAGACGGGAACAAACTTGAGAGACACAGAATCAAGGGTCAGCAACGACCACGGTGACTCTGAGCGGGGCATAAACGGTGCCGTTGGCAAGGTAACTTTTTATTTAGGTTTGACATTTCTGCTCCGCATGCAAGCCAATGGTGTAGATGCAGAGATGCCCGATGTGCCATGTGCCATGTGGCTACACACCACGACGTGGTGCAGCAGCTGAACATACCTGCGCCTGTCGCCTATCAATGAGCCAAGCCGTGGCGATGAGGCGTAGCCTCGCACGAAGCTCGGCCGAGAAGCCACGGTGGAAAAGGTCACATCGGCGCTGCGCCTGCACTGGCGCGGGGGCCACGACCTGAGCAGTCGCCATTTCCGAGTTTGAGGGTCAATTCGAGTTACTCTCATGGAAGCTGCTGCTCCACGGCATGCACAGATGTTGAGGGGGAAGCGAAAGCGTGTGAGCGGTGAGGCGACTGCGTCGAGTAATTGCCTCTTTTTTTTTTCTGGAGCAACAGGTTGAGAAAAAAAAAACCCGAAATGCGCGCTTCGGGGAATTCTTGTACCAAAAACACCTAGGTAACCAAGTATCGAGGCCGGGACGCAAGGATGCTGTCTTGCTGTTTTTTTTGGTGGTGCAGCGTCGTCTTGTCTTGTAGTGTCGTGGCGATACTCGATTCTGCACTTCCAGCGGCAAGTCTCTCATGCAAATGAGCCTCGCCACAACTGACATGTGCAGCGAAAAAGGTGAGCAACAAGAAGTGCAAGTCGGCGTGGCAAGAGAGCAGACGTCGTCAGCCGACTTTGGCGCACCAGCCAATACTCGCACAGCTCCTGGGAAGCCGCCTCGTGCTCGCCCGCTAGCTGAAGCCTGCTTGTTGTAAGATCTGGCAACGCGTCTTGTCAGTGGCCAGCCTTGGCTCAGACGAGGAAGAGGGAGGAAAAACTGACTTGGGCCTGTGGGAAGACAAGGCGGTGATGAGCAGCCAAGGGGGGTACAACAAGGGGCTTGGCTGCATCGACTGACGAGTGACGATTGGAGCAACATGTTGACGCGCGCAGCAGGAGTGCACACCATTATTTTTTGATTTGGCAGATCCTGGAACGCTGCAATCTAACCATCTGTGCCTGTTGAACGAGGTTGGGAGGATGCGACAGTACATACCTACTACAAGCCTACATGCTACAGGTAGCAGTAGCAGTACTACCACCACCACCTCTACTGCATCAAGACAAGACTATGTGCATATATACATACATACATACAGACATACAAGACGCAGCATGCAAAAACACACTGCCCTTGGTCACTCGTCACAAGCCGCGTCTCAGTGCCTGCTTCTTCTGGCGCTCGATGCCTCGGGCTGTCTTGATCATGGCTGGCCTCGGTTGCTTCTGCCGACGATGCATCAACCGCCGGTCCTCGTCCTTTGCTCTTTGCGCCCCTCGCAGCAAGACTCGGACAGCAGCGTCGTTTTTCTACTCGTCGCCCTCGTCCTCACCGCCTCGCCAAGAGTAGCAGTCGCCTCTGGCTGCCATGTCCCTCTCGTCTTGCCGACCGACATGATGTGCATGCATGACCTCGTCGGGCCTCATGACAATGCCTTTGCTTGTCTCTCCACCCCCACCTCTTGGCCCTGCTCTAGGCCACGGGGCAAAAGGAAAAAGATGGCCTTGAGACGCTGTACAGTGTACAACAAGACGAGAATAAGCAAGCATGATTCTGGCAACACAGCGGCCCTTGTCAAAGGCGGTCAGGCCCAACTGTCTGTCCTGGCCTCCCAACCTGCACTACTTTGCCCCTCTTGTCTCTGATGCTTCACCCACACAACACACCCTGCCATGCACTCATCCTTCTTGTCCATGCAGCCAGCCGCCGCCGCAATAGACGCGTCCACCGCATGCTTGCATTGGTCAGGTGCCGAGCCCGGCCCCGGGCCCCGGCACCCTCTGCTGCACTGGCCCGGCGTTGCACCAACCCCTTCTGCTTGTCACCACTCTTGTGCCCTACAAGTGCCGCCAGCAAACAACGCGCCACCCGCCAATCTTTGTGCCAATCTCTATGCCAAGCCCTTGCTAGGGCTGAGAGCCAACCTCACCTCTTCTTGTCTCACTCCCACTCGTCTGCCTACACACTTGATGTCCTTGCTCCACGAATCAGATTTCATCCTCTTCCATCACAAGCCAACCATCCTTCAACCTTGACTTGATCTATTCATGGCCTTGATCTCTCCTAATTTCCAAAAGCTTCCTCACCCAGGCAGCCATCCATGCAAGCCACTTGCCAGTCAAAAAAAAAAAAAGGTATCCTCCAAGCCAAATATCCACTCCCAGCCACACCAATTTGGTGCTACGCCCACTCCGAAGCTTTTGCCGCAAGTGGCAACCACATCCTCTTGGTAAAAGTACCGGAATCATGATTGCCTACTTCCATCAAGTTTCACCAGGTGAAAATGCTGCTGCTTCGACAGATTCAGAAATACTAAAAGCCACCTCTGGATGAGAAAGGAGAAACATTGTGTTGTGGGGGGGTGTATCATAAACCAGACAATGGAAACAGACGACAAAAAAAAAGTAACATGATGCAATGGTAAAAACGACCTGGACTTGGATGCAATAGAACACCCGTCGCCTTGCCGTGTCCTCTTGAGTACGTCAACGGCTGGCAAAATCGCTTGCGTATCCCAATTCACCAAAGCCTGGGCCCAGGTTGCTCTCGCCAAACCCAGTACCAGGGCCACTCATATACCCGCCGCTACCATCTTCACCTTCATCATAATCGCTGGCATCAAAAGATGATCGACCACTGATATCATCGTCCATTCCGCCGCCTGTATCCGTCTGTGACCAGTTCATCTGTGCTAGAGCTGGGTATTGAGCAAGCAGCGCAGCTGGCAGGGCGTAATTGCCCCCCGCGTCCATGGGGTAACCCGGAGCGGCGTCTAGGGCCATTGGCTGAGGCATATTCTGGGCCATATTGGGTTGCATGTTCTGTTCTTGCCATTGTCGCTGTCGCTCAAGCATCTCTTCATCCAGCAGAGGCTTGATGCAGATGCGACCGGCCTCTGATCGAAAATGACGTCCAAGAGCGTCAGCACGAGCAAATCGCCGCGCACACCCCCATTGACCGCCAGTCTTGAGCTCGCCCTTGCAGACAAACTTCTTTTCGCCCGAATGTAGACTCTCGTGTCGTTTTCTGTCATGCTGACGCGCAAACGCTTTTCCGCAAACGGTGCAGACAAAAGGCCGCTCATCTGTGTGGGTCCGCAAATGCGAGCGTAGATTATAGGCTCTGGTAAATCTCTTGGGACACAGGTTGCATTGAAAGGTTGCAGGATGTTTTTGTACGCGCTTGGCACCGCCGCCTTCTTGGCTGTTTGAATACTCGGGATCTGCCAGACGCAGAGCGATGACGTTATTGGGCACCGCCGATGTGGATTGTCTTCTGCCCCGCACAGAGGACGATGCCTGGCGATCCAAGGGCGACAAAGATCGCGACGATTCGGATCGAGAAGCCGCAGAGGCGGTAGAGGGTGACAGGCTGTTGGTATTATTCGAGCGGCCCAGAGCACCACCTGGGTGAAATGGGTCAGTAACAGACCGAGGGCGAGATTTGACGCGGCCTAGAATGACCATTGCATCAGTAATGTAGGTTGCAAAGGGAGCACCTCGAAAGCGCCAAAACATGGTCCAAGCAAGGACAAGCAAGACAGGGAGAAAAAAAAAAGAAAAAGCACACCTCTGTCTGGGGGTGTCAGAGAGTCTTGATCCATATGCGACTTGGACGGCTCGAAAGAGCCAAGCTTGGAATTATTTGGCGCGTGGACAATGTTTATAGCCGGGGTAGGCATTTGAGCTCCGGGAGCTTGCATTGCGGGAAAAGACCCGTCAGAGTGTTGCTGCAAAACATGATATGTGCCGTAGCCAGTGCTAGGAGGCGCAAGACCGAAGCCTGACTGGCCCATGTCGGGCAGCTGCTGTGGATTAATTCGTGGGCTAATTGCCGGGCTGTGAGAAGGGCTTCTGCCGTGGCTCGTGTCGCCAATACTAAAGTTGCCAATGTTGAGCACCTCCTGGTAGAGATGACCGTCTGACGCTGACTGCAGAGGAGAATGACCACCGTGGTCATCAAAGGTGTCGGAGCCAACAAGATGAGGAGATGGGGAGACGGACGAGACATCCGAGTACTCGGACGGGCTACGGCGGTGGCGCTGGAATTGAGGCTGAGTCCAGTCGGCTATTTGACCAGGAAGAAGAGCGGCTTCGGGACCTAAAGAGACGTTGCGCGAGTGGCGACCAGATGGCGGAGAGAAGTGGCTCTGGCTAAACGAGGGGGAGTGTTGGGTCGAGGCAGGCCGATGACCATCAGGCTGGAGCAGTGTCGGGGGCGTGGGCGAGTGATGAGATTGGGGCGACGCCATGTTGCTGAGATTGCCAGGGCTAAGCGTGGCCGACTGTTCGAAGAGCGAGGGACTGGTGTAGTGGTCGGCCTGGCCTCCCGAGGAGGGGAAGAGGGAGAAGTCGCCGTGATGGAAATTGGAAGACAGATACGACGCTGACGGAGGGCGCGAATGAGGGGCGGCAACAGACGAGGTAGCGTCTTGGCCAAAGGGCAGGCTGGGATCGAAAGCGGCCGAGTCTGAGGGGGACTCGTTGGAATGGGGAGAGTAGGGGGAGCGTTGAGGCTGTGGCTGGTGCGGGTGGGAGTCGACAAAGTCGGCAGCCAGCGGCGAAGGAGCGTCAAAGGCAGGATCAGTGTCAAAGGCAGAGGGCGGCTGCTGCTGAAGGGAATTTGAATGATGGCTGCTGTAGAGACCAAGACCAACACCGGGCCCGGCTGCCGACGACGAGAGCGCGCTTTGGCTTATATCAAGCTCTACCGGGGCCGGAGTCGAGGGTTCGCAGCGGCCGCTGTGGGCCTGTTGATCCATGGTGAACTTCCGGCGTGAGAGAGGATGGGAGTCGCGCGAGGCAGATTTTCCTAGCCCTCTCTGAGACTGGTTGCTGGCAGCCAAGGGGGCCCGGATCTGCCAACGGGGCTGTGCACGGCACCACCACTAGACGCCCCGTACGAGTACGAGTCGGACAAGAAGGGCTCTGACCCTGGCCTATTGGACGTGGCCGTTTCGAGGGGGTGAGACTCTTGTCAGCGTTTTGCACGATGGATGGACAAAGATGATGGTGATGATGATGCTGGAGGATGAGGAATGGACCATGGGGGCCGAAACCGTCCAAGGGGATTTGGCGCGTGCCGCACTGCAAGAGAGTCTAGCTCGAGCCAAGGTGTGTTTGCGTGGACATGGGGCACAACACGACTGCTGCTGACGACGGGGTATAAAACTGCTGTCTCTTGGGTCGCTTTTTCCAGGCTATTCAGGCACATGCCGCCTTGGTGGGTTTGTTTTCCGGAGGGGGGGGGGGGTTTCTGGTTTGGTTTGGTTTGCCTTGTTTCGTGCCTAATTAGTGGTAAAGCGCCGTCGTTGCCACGCACGGCTTGTTGGTCAATCGCCTGCTGATGATTGCTGATGACTGTGCTCAGTGACAGGCCGCAAGCCTCGAGGTACTTTGGACAGCAGCTGTACTTTTCTACTGGGTCTAGTACACGAGGTACCTGGTGGGATGGGGCCAAGGGGGGCAAAGTGGGATTTTTGGCTCCAGTATCCGCATGTCCACGGAACCTGAGCCTCGCCTAGTAGCAGTGCTGGCTCCCTTGAAGATTGCTCTAGCAAGGGCGCAGCTTCATGTCGCTTCGCCGTGCAGAGTCCGAGCAAGCACAACGTTGCTCAAGAAGGCAGATATTCTTCATTACCTGCTACTTTTACTTGCCACTAGCCATGCATGGCGTCGCATCCCATGTGGTGGCCCCCAACGTGTCGAATCGGGTGGGCCATTGCCGAATGCGACGAGCAAAGAACGGCGCCTGATTAGTAGTGAAAGGTAGCTCCTACAGGTAGCTAGGTACTAGCCCTTGGCTTAGTTGGTTGTGGCTAGTAGCAGCGACTTTGTAAACAGTGAGTCAGAGCCCGGGGCCAGTGGGAGATGCTGGGTGTAGGCAGGTACCTAGGGTGGGCAAGTGCCTAGAGAGTGCCCAACGTAATACCTGCTGCTACCCAACAGGTACTAACGTAGTGAAGACGGCGACAACTACTACTATCTGTCCATCTTGTCTTGAGATGCAAGAAGCACAAAACTGAAACAACAAAGAACCCCACAAGTATACCGCGCGGCCATGGATGGGCAGAGTCAAGACAGTCACTGAAATCACACAGAGCACATTTCGGCTATTATCCGAGTACCCATGGGTAGCCCAAGTTGCAAGCGCTAGAACGTCCTGTCGCACGTGTAGATCCCTGCTCGGCTATCGTGCGGCCTGGCAGTTTCCGTGGACACAGTTGACGCAGTTGACGCAGTTGACACGGTTAACACGGTTAACACAGGCCCGTTTCCCTGCTAGAGAAGCCATACTACTCGACAGCCTCCTTGGTCCCGATCTCTGATGACTCGGCGGCCATTCGACCCGGCCAATCCTATCCGGGGCGAGTCACGGCCACCTTGCATCCAAGTAACAAAGCCTCTTGTCAAGAAAAAGGCCTCGCCCAGAAACTCCTGTCAGAAAAACACCTCTCTCATCTAGAAAAAGTACTAGCTTTGTGTTCCCTCTCATTCAACACGTCGAGTCTGCCTTACGAGGCGCATCTGCCCCGTTCCCAATCAGGCAGGCGACCACCATTCATGCATGTGCCATTGTCACTCGAGAATACACTTCTTTCATCCCTTCTCTCCCTGCCTACTTCTGCCACTCGACGCATCAACAAAGTGTAAAGCACACCTTTAATTAGTAGTCTAGGAGGTAGACTCAGTGCCGGTGCCTGCTTGGACTACTATTTTTTTTGTTTATTTGCTTAACCAAATACGGCAAGAAGCGGTGACAGATGCCTTTTTTTAGTGTCCAAGTACTACTCTCCCTTTAATCCACCGCCTTCCAACTACCCGGGATGCCTAATCTATTAGCGGCAACTCGTCTCTCCTCTTCGCCTACGAGCTAGGCAGTCTTTGTGTCCACCACGTACTACTCGATAGCCAGCCATGCATTCACAAAGCACTGCGACCTGGTCACCGTTTCACTGCATCTCAGCTCCCGCATCCAGGTGCCCGTCATTTCGGCTCATGCGCCCAACGTCGCCGCGGCAAAAATACCTGTCCCTTGCTATTCTGCTCACACAGGCACAATCCCATGCCGCCACTCTTGAGCCGTCTTTGCTGGCCCGTCCCTGTTCTTCGCCGCGCCAAAATCTCACCGTCTCACCAAAGGAGAACAACCCAAGAGTGCCTTGCCATGCGTCGGGCTAAATTCACCGTGTCTCAATGCTACACGACTTGCGTCTTCTACTTCTAACTATATATAGCTCCCATGCAGGGGTGTCCTCGAAGCCATGTCTAGCTATGTAACATTGGTATCAAGTCCGCCTATCCTCTTACATGCCTCTTCCATGTTCCCTCTTCCCCCAGCTGCAAATAGAGAGGTGAGTTCTCCTGTCCAGGTCGCACTCCAAACGCCGTTCCATGCCGTGCCATCTAAACCTGTGTCTTTTCTTGACCATGCTTCTTCGACAGCCTTGGATGGCATATCCTCTGCCATCAGGGCAGCCCTCATTATGGTTGAAAAAAACAAACAAACGAAAACATATGCTCCCTATATGCCGTGCGCTGAAACATCGTTTTATTTGTGCGTGCAAACACAATTTAAATCGTCGGGCTTGTTTGTTCCATGCCATGGCGCCTTGAATACCGGGAAATTTATGGCAAGCTGCTCCCGATCAAATGACCTCGGATCGCTCGTAGCCCTTGGGCTTCAGACTTGGTTTGGGCACATCGCGGTCCTTGAAAGTGCTGACAAAGGGATTGGGATCTTCTTTCTGGTTGAGATTGCCCAGAGTATGGTTGACTCCGCGGTGACCGGCCTCGTCAGCCCGGATGTACAGAATGAGGTCCTTCATTGTACGGTGACCCTCGGGCATGTTCCAGTACTACACCCTCGTTAGCCCTCAAATGCAGCGCCAATGGGACACAGTAATCGCTTACTCCTATGGCAATGTCTGGAATCTGGAACTTTGGATCCGACCACTTGGGAAGTTGGCCTTGCTCGATTTCGTGCAAGGCCCTCGTATACGTGTGAACGGCCTCCTCCTCGAGATAGCCGACAAAGCGGTGGACAACCTTGGGGTTGGCCAGGTAGGCGAGGAACAAGCTGTTGAAGAAGACGCCCTGGGCGCCAATAATCATGAGTTTCATGAACCAGCCGGGCTCACACATCTTCATAAAGGTCAGGAGATGCATCCGCTCGTTGTAGCTTTCTTCCAGCAGAGTTTCAATCCAGCCATTGTCGCGCTTCATGCGTCGCAGGCTGTTTAGGTGCCGAAGCATACCGCCAACCATGCCCGGCACACCGGCGATACTCTCGAGGAAGACGAATCGAATGAGCTTAAGGCACTAGCGTCAGCTTTCAAGCAGTGAGCAAAGGGGACGGGGCTGATGGACATACCCATTGAGCTTCCGTCAAAGGCTTCTCGGCCTCAACAGCCGTCGTCGGGTTCTTTTTGTCGACCTGCTGCTTCCTGTCCATGCCCGTTGCCTTGTCCATCATGTAACGGGCAAAGCGGACAATCTTCCACGCAGCCCAGTCGCTAAAGGTGCGCGGCTCGCGATGCGCTGGTACCACCGCTTCCATCTCCTCCATGGTGTAGCCATGGTGCGGCCAGGCTGGCTTGGTCTTGAGGATATGGGATGTGTCCTTGGAGGGAAAGAAGTCGCGAAGCTGGGTAGCGCGAGTTGTCGAGAAGCTTCGGGGTGATGAGACGGCCTGGACGCAGCCGACTCTCAGGCCAATGGCATGATGGTAACTCGAGTAAAGATTTCCCAGGGCGGCGGCTCTGGCAAGCTTGACTGCCTGTCGTCCAGCGCCAGCCCGGGTTTGAACTGTTGCAGGGGATAGCATGAGATATATATATATTATGTATATATATATATCACCGATTGTTACTTGCAAGCCTGGGGATGCGTATGCAAGAACAAGGCAGAGGTCTTGTCTGCTGGGCCGATGTGTCTATAAGTAATAGCTGGTTCACTTATTAATGAATTGCGAGGAGTCAGGAGCAATGGCAGCGTCTTCTTATATTTCCAAACATGGTCATTGTACAAAATTTGCGCGCTACATGAGTTAGGGGAAGAATAATTATGGAGCTCAGCTCCGTCAG
This sequence comes from Ophiocordyceps australis, assembly GCA_002591415.1. Classification (NCBI taxonomy): domain Eukaryota; kingdom Fungi; phylum Ascomycota; class Sordariomycetes; order Hypocreales; family Ophiocordycipitaceae; genus Ophiocordyceps; species Ophiocordyceps australis. The sequence continues at coordinate 55,165 of NJET01000044.1, read as the reverse complement.
ACACATCAGCAGCGACGGAGCCCAAGCAACACAGGTTAGCGACATTCCTCAATTGTGTACCCAGTAAAAGCAGGGTGAAAGGGGCGGTATCCATGCGCCAAAGAAAAAAAAACCGCCAAGGCGATGACAGTGGCCTCGACGAAGATGGACCGGGATAGTCGCGGTTTTTGGAGCGCGTCTTTGGATGACTGGCGACGCAGAGGTTGAGTCAAGGCGGGAAGTTCCGGGATGGAGCTCTCTGCTGACGTCTCCGCGGTGTGCGAATCCGGTCCATTTTCGACGTGGCTTTTGGCTGAGCTGCGTCACGCGCCCAGCATAGGGGCTAAATGAAACAGTCGGCCGCCATTCTTTTCTCCTTTGCTCGTATACGTGGAAATGACGACAGTGAGGCGGCCAAGTGACAAGTTGAAGCAGGACTAGTAGAGACAAGCATACGCAGCTGGACAAGAAGTGCATTCGACATGCAATGAAGCGAACAATGCGGCGTTGGCTGATATTGGCTGATGCAGGTGGATTCATTAATGCAAGAATAATAATGCCTGCCGACTCTTGTTTGCGACGGTTTTGACACTCTTGTATCTCACGGGTGCTTTCTGCCTCGGTCTGGCGCGTAGAGCAACTGGTGAGCTACCTGACGGTACATGGCTTGACGGAACCGCCTAATCCAGCCATCCGGCCCATCGGTAGCCAATGCATAGCGGCCCTATTGTCATCTCTCCTGGAGCCATGACCTCGCCCGACCAGCCGAATATTTCAGTCTGGGCTTCAATGGCCGCCATGTTTGGGTTTGGAAACACCTCGTCGCAAACGGCGTGTCATGTGCAAGTATGGAAGCCTCTTTGAGGAAACCAGCGCCGTCGACTTGGCGGCGAAAAGCTCGCAAAGCTAGCCGGGGACTGCATCTCGACATAATCTGCTCAGGTCCAGATGAGCATGCATTAGATATACCTAAGAGGTGCCATCAAGAAATGTGGCACACAGCTTGTGCTTTGACCTTGTGTGCAGATTCGAAATGGTGGCTGGTAGCATCTCCAAGGACCAGTCAACAAGCCTCGTTCAAGTCTCGGCTCTAGATCGGTGACTGAGACCCGCAAGGCTCGTGCCCGAGTCAAGTTACCAGCGCTAAGTCGGCCATTTCTCCGAGCTTCACTGCTTTTTCGGTACTCGGGGCCATCAACCCGGCAGCCCGCGCGCTAGCTAGGCCAATGAGTCCCCTGACTCTTCATCCATAGGCATCGTGGTTTAAACCATGGCAAAGTTCCTCTTTTTGCTTCCTCTCTTGAAAATTTACAAGACGCTAGGTAGTGGACAATGGTTAGGCTTTTATTGTGCCATATTGTCCATTTCCAGTATCTCTACTTGACGAGTCTTGAGCATCAACACGTTGCTGTCAACGGCTTGAACGGTGTAATAGCTTGAAACAAGGTTTAAAAAAACTCTGCTATAGACAGGCATCACTTCACATCCGTGACAAAGAGGCCACGAGGAAGATCAGTTTTTCATGCCTTTTGATCCACATACATGAGTACACATGGAAATGTTTTTTTTTCCAAAATTATCGTTGACGTTACTTGCTGGAACATGTCTCTACTTCCTCAATATCATACGAGGCAAGGCCGTGTTTGACATTAGAGCCCAGAACCGAACTTGCCGAGCCTGTGGCGAAAATAATGGCATTGATATTTCTCCATTCTGCTTCTAACCTAGATGCATGGACATGACTCATCAAAAGGCAAAAGCAGCAGAGTACTGCTCATATAGCAATGGTCAAGGCTACACCGCTATGGCTTGGTACAGTTGGAAGCTAAATGTGAACTCTGAGTGGCAAACGTTGACTCCAAGTTGTGCGTGTGCAAAACTTGCCATGACGACGGTCAAGGGGTTTGTGTTGCATGTGAGTTTTGATGAAGCCTCATGGTCTCTTTGATACGGATGTGAAGTGGCTCAGTTTGTGACTTGGTTATGCTATATTCTTGCTTGAGCAAGATTTCCTGATTCGCCAAACACCACCTGTGCTTTGGTAGTATTCCTTGAGACCCACTGCTGCTGAAAGCTGAGACGACATGTTTAACAGAGTCACCGGAGCAACCTGTAACAGCCAATGACTATATTTGCGACGCAGCTTTGCAGGTAGTACATGGCGGCCGCTCTTGGTGGCTGGAACAGGACAAGCCTCGTGTCGACATGGCACAAGATTCACGTGGCTGGCTACATATGCAAATAAGACACGAAGGAGAACAGCACAAGTGCCACGCCAAAAAATAACCTCGTCAGACAGCAACGAATCAATCCCAGTTCCAAATAAATCTGCTTCTCACCGACGATATACCGATGATAATTGGGCAGGAAGGAGCCCAACTCTGCACATTCCACATTCCCCCACTTGCTGTCACTCTACTTGTCTCCCCCGCCTTGGGCAAGGAAAACGTGCAAGGAAAACCTGACGCACAGTGCACACACAACAAGCCAAGTCTCAGAAAAACCCTTCTTCACAAGCCGCCGGTCAACAGTGTTGGCGCCACGCCTTGCCGACCTACATCTGCATCTGACCCTTCACCTTCATCGACTTTCTGCATTTCCGCCGCCCGACGCTACTGCAATCTCTGGCCCGCAGTCGCACATCGGCACGACGACAACGCCGCCGCCCTATTCTAGCTGCCCGAAAGCCCCATCGCTTCATCATATACATCATATATCGCGCCACTTGCGTCGACATTATGCCTGCGCCCAAGAAGTGGGGTGAGTCCTGCCTCAGGCTTCTCCATGTCCCTAGTTGCGAGACATTACACGTCGCCCGTCAAGGCTCCCCACTTGGGATCGTCGTCTGGTGCTGACCGAGGCCTCCGTGACAGATGACGAGGAAGGCGATTCCAGCACGCCTCCCTCGTCTCCGCCCCTCAACGCTGCCCGTCGACGGCAATTTGGCGACGAAGAAGACGATGACGATGTGAGTTGGGACAGCGACCACGACCCAGAAATTCCCTCATGTACTCATGCTCTACAGGTGCTCGATTCTTGGGACGCGGCCGAAGACTCGGACGTAGAGCGCGAAAAGCAAAAGAAGGCTGAAGAAGCCAAGGCCAAGGCTGCTGCCGAGGCTGCTGCCAACAAAAAGTCCAAGGCCCAGCGTGTTGCTGAACATCAAGCCGAACGTGCTCGCCAACGCGCCAACGATGATGAACTTGAAGAAGATGAAGAAGAGAACGAAGCCGATCGCCGAGAGCGACTTCGCCGCACCGAGCAGGAGGCTGATCTTCACCATGCCGAAGATCTCTTTGGCAGTATTGGCATCAGCTCTGGGCGCAAGGCTCCCACTGCCGGAGCTGCCGTTGTTACCGACCCCAAGGATCCTACCAACATTCTCAACCTCGGCGATATCCCCTTGTTTAATCCTCAGACAAAATCGCAATTCGAGCTTCTGCGCGCTACTCTGGCCCCTCTGTTTGTCGCCAATACTAAAAAGGCTCAATACGGCCTCTTTCTCGAAGAGTTTGTCCGGGATCTCGCCAAGGAAATGTCGAGCGAGCAGGTCAAAAAGGTGGCCAGCGCTCTGACCCGCCTCAGCAATGAAAAGATGAAGGAAGAAAAAGCGGCCGACAAGGGAGGCAAGAAGACAAAGGCAGCCAAGACAAAGACGTCGCTTGTCACCACGCGTGCCAACACGACCGACGTTTCCACATACGACGATGATGTCTATGGCGAGTACGTTGTTTCTGAAGTACCGTTGGGAAAAGTGCGCCCAGAGACTAACACTTGCATTTACAGTGATGATTTCATGTGAAGCCAGGCACCACAACAAGCGGCAACTCGGCATTTTCTCCCTACAATTCAGGGAAGCCTGTGCCACGAGGCGGAAATGGTAGCCAAAGCATGCAAAACGAGCGTCTGGGAAGCTCATTACCCCCCTTATCAGTTGGGATTGAACACCTCCATCGGACATCTAGCACCCAAATTCCATCTGAGCACGAACATAACAATGGCCCAGTCACACCGGGGTGGAGAGGTCACGTCAAGATGCACATCGTCGAGAGAACTTGATGAATGTGTGCCTGTGGAGGAATGTGATGAACGGCGTTGCGGTGGTTTCACAATGTGACTCATGGCAGAGTCTCTTTCCAACTACACTTTGTTGTTTTTTTCAACTCATTTTCACAATTAGTGGGACCTTTAAACATGGCCAGATTGATAATTCTAAAAGCATGGTACGGACCAAAAAAAAAGAAGAAAGGGAAGGAACGGAGACATGCACAATGATAATTAATAGACTGCAATGCAAGCAACTGACTTTAGATGCTTCGTATTCCGTATTTCGACAACGCTAGAAACCATTCTCCCTGAATGTTGGCTGATGCAAACACCTCGACGCATTGCATAGGCCATGCTAGTAGTAGAGAGCAGCCACGTCTTCTCCTTGTAGTGCCCTTGTTGACTCGGGCATGATTCGTTGCCGCGCGCGAGGTGTGGCTTGGGTATCAGCAATCGTTCTGGTCCTCTTACCCGCCGCAGTGTCCCAGACAACGCCAAAATGAGGACAACTTGAGCCCAAGTAGAAGAGCAGACTGGAAAGAAACCCCGAGACAAGGAAACTCGTCGCCTTGAACGCCAATTCTTGGAGACCCCCAAACGTACATACTCGGCGTCGCATCATTGTATAAAATGTTCCCCCCCCTTCCATCCCCTTGAAGCACGTGTACAGAGACCAGCAGGGCCTGGATATGAAGCCAAAGCCGATGAGAGTAGAGATGAGAAGCCTGCAAAGCCAAAGCATGGCAAAAGAGACATGGGAAACGTGGTGGAACAAGATGAGCAGCAAGGGAAAGCAAAGGACATGACGCCTTAGACGACGTTGCCAGCCAAACCCATAAAGAGGGCATGCACAGCGAGCGAAAGGGTCCAAAAGCCCACCTTTTTGAAGCGTCGTACGCGACTTTGCTGGTTCTCAACGTCCCTGGCAAAGGCCTCGTACGTCTCAGCCGATGCGTCGTTCATGAGACCGCAGTCAAAGACAGACCAGCTGCCATCAAAGTCACCGACGCGCTTGACGATGCGACACGATATGGGAATATATGTCTTTTTTGCATTGATATAGGCCACAATGGGCCGCACGAGAGCCTGGTTGACGTACGACATGTCGCGTGTGAATAGGGGCACCGCTGCCTTGACGTCGTTGAGGTGGATGCGCAGGTCCATGATGAGGAAGCGCCGGTCTTCAGTCTCAGCCTCGGCATTCGCCCCTTCTTGCGCCTGCTCTTGGGCTGCTGGCTGCTCGGGCGCTTCTGAGAGGTGCCCAGCGCGGAGCATGGCGGGCGCCGTCTTTGCAGCATTGCTCAACAGTCGAGCACGGTTGGTTATGACTGCGTCTTCTAGTTGGTCGTAAAAGTCGGACATGACCTTTGTAATGCCTTGGTCGCTGTCAACCGGAAACATAATGTCGGCGACAATGTCAACGTTTCCTTCGTATATCCATCCAAAAGGACCTTCAACACCGCGGTTGAGATGGTCAATCTTGAGGCCATCCATTCTAAGCCTGCTCAACTTTTTCCAAGCATCAGACTCCCCGAGGCTTGTGGCAGCACCGTGGCCCTGGTTGGGTGATATGCCATGCATCTGTCGAGGATGAATAGTAAAGAGCGAGCCGTCAAAGGAGCCCGACATGTGGTTGGCTGAAAGAAAGTCGTAAAACAACCAACGCTTTCGCAGCTGTGGCAGCTCGCAAGAGTATATGCTGACAGAAAAGGGGCGGAAGCCATTTGGTTGGTGCACCGTCACCAAGACGTCTTCGAGCTTAAACGTCTCAATCTCAAAGTCTCCAGGCTGATGCGGGTGACGAAACGAGAGAGGGTCTGTGGGCTCCAGCGGCCAGCGCACCGATGTGCGGTCGACAACTCCCCTGACGCCATTCACCTCTACATCCTTTAAAGGGCCGTTTCCAGACCACCAGTTAAGAAAAGAGAGCGTCACATTCACGTTGGCAATCGTCACGTCGAACTGTGTGTAGTTGCCATCGTCCTCGGCGTCGCTTGCAGTGGCTGCGTGGGAGTGAAGTCCCGCAGCGACTGCAGCCGCAGCATCAGATGAGCCCTTGCTGACTGACGACTTGACTTGACCGGGCCGGCGCGAGACGTAGACGTTGCGAAAGGCGATGACGCCATCGCGCCACTTGGGCACAATGGCCGACTCAAAGACAACCGTGACGCCTGCAGACTGAGTTAGATAGTCCCCCACCCACTTTGCCAGCGTTTCTGAAGCTTCGTGTTAGCGTTTCGCGCATGTCTTGCCACGAGAATAGCGCTCACCCTGAGCAAAAACAGTGTTGATGAAGATGATTACGAGAGAGAAAAAGGTGGTTGTGCCGACAAGAATCCAGACCAGATGGCCTATCATGAACCATGATACAAAGGCGCCCCATTCGTCGGCGTTCCACGGCCTCATGCTCCGAATAGACATCCACTTGAAGCGGACTTGGAGTCGCTGCCAGAAGCCGTTGGCAGCTTCTAGAAGCTCTTCTTTGCTCGGGCGATGCGGCATCTTTGGCAGGTGAAGATACTTGGTCACAGACGAGGCTATTGAGTCGGAGTCACCATGGGCAGTTTTTGGGCGCTCTGGTGAGGCGGGCGGCGCGGATCGCTTCGCATTTCCATTCTCAGGGCGCGATTCTGTTTCATGGCTGCTTGCTTTGGACCCATCATCTTTTTTTCGACCAGGTCTGGGTTTTTGGGCGCTGCTGTATAGCCGGTGCCAGGTCAACCGAGGGACAAGTGAAGGGGTGATGGCGGCCTGGATAAAAAGCCTTTTGGAATTGCCGCTTCTTCTTGATGTCGACAGAAGCGACGAAACGGTCAAAAGCGACCGACACTGGCTATGAGCTGAGGGCGATGAGCGCGCAAGCGACAAGAATGCTGGCAGCGAGAAGAGCCTTGCTATCGGAGTCGCAGGCTCGACATGGACGGCAGAGCGAGAGAGCTGGACAACTGGGCAAATAACACCTCGGGACAGCCACGAGGAAAGAGGCCTAGACATTGTGTTGAATCATTGCGCCAGTCTGTGCAACAGGATGCGCCAGCTGGTTGAGGGGGAAAAGGGCGACTGGGCAGCATTTAGCATGACCAAGGTCATTTCAAGCTCGCAAAGCAGGCGGCAGAAAAGTCAAAAGCTGGGCCTCCATGACGCGCGCTGCAACCAGTAACCAGGGCTTGTGCCTGGCTTGGCTGCCGGCTTATCGGCGCCTATCGGTTGGCTGGCTCAAGCCGCTAACAAATTTTCCAGCGGCTGGCACAGGTGCTGCAGTGGTAGCCGACACCGCTAATACCACCCATCCCACCTTTGCCTTGGGTCTCCCTCTCTCTTCCCCGTATTTGGCCTCTGTGCAGCCCGACGACTACCGTTGACGACTTCCACCATCACACTGCCGTGCCGCCTGACTTTCTTGGAGAGGCGCTTCGAGCCGCGATAGATCCTCTCGCCGCCATGCCTGCACCAACGGCGTTGAAAATAGCTGCAGAGGCGCTACCTCCCCAAGAGGTGCCTCTGCCCCCTGCGCAAGGCATGCCCCCATTACTACGCACTCACAATCTCAGACGAGCAAAACAGCTGACAATGTCACCTCACAGAAGACGACGACGAGTTCCTGCTCGACGCCCCAGAGCTTGCTGCTGCCGATCAAGTTGCACCTATACCCCAAGAGGACCCAACAGGCGACGATGCCATGGCTATCGACGAAGAGAGCCGGCCACGTTTTGCGCCGGCAAAAGATGTTGTATGTCGGCTCCATTATCAACGCACAGCTGATAACAGCCAAGAGTAACGGCTAACCATGATCAAGGACCCGGTTGCCAGAGTAGAAACACGCAAGATTCCTGTGCCTCCGCACCGCATGACGCCCCTCAAGCAGTCTTGGTCCTCGATATACCCACCTCTGGTCGAGCACCTCAAGCTGCAGTGCCGCATGAACATTAAGCGCAAGACAGTGGAGCTGCGGACCTCCAAGCACACGTTGGACTCTGGTGCATTACAAAAGGGCGAAGACTTTGTCAAGGCCTTTACCCTTGGATTCGACGTCGACGATGCCATTGCACTGCTTCGTCTCGACGACCTCTACATCGAGACGTTTGAGATCAAAGACGTGAGAACTATGCACGGCGACAGCCAGGCCCGTGCCATTGGGCGGATAGCGGGTAAAGACGGCAAAACCAAATTTGCCATTGAAAACGCCAGTCGGACCAGAATCGTGCTGGCAGACTCCAAGATACATATTTTGGGAGGCTTCAAAAATATTCACATGGCGCGTGAGTCTGTCGTCAGTCTTATTCTGGGCAAGCCGCCAGGAAAGGTTTACGGGAACCTGAGAACCGTTGCTGCGAGAATGAAGGAGAGGTTCTGAGAGAGCCAAAAAAACAAGAAACAAAAAAAGTTGCCATTGCAAGCATCAGTGGATACCATGGAATTTGGCGTTTTCCCTTGATGCTTATTTTGTAGCGTCCACAGTGGATTTGATGAGCCCGGGGAATCGATGACATGTCGTGCCATACATCTACCTCTTGGCCAATATGCATAATAATGGTGAGAGGTATATATAGAATCTAAAGGCAGATTTATGTTTGAACCCAAACACGTCCGAGACGCCTAAGAGGCGGTGACGAGGCTTGAGTGCGTCGGTCAGTAATGGCGCCGAAAGGGTTAGGATCAGGGAAGAAGCAAAGACTTCTGCCCAAGCAATGGAGTCGATTGGCGACGATGGAGACATTAGTAGAATACTTTATGCAAAGAGCTCACACCGGCTCTAGCCCAGGTCAATGCTTATCGCCCCACCACAGCAGCAAGCTGCTAGCACTGAAAGCAGCTGCAGACCCTCCCTCGGAGCGCTCCATTCCCAACAGTGAAGGAAGGTCCAGTCTTCCTAGACACACTTGTCGTCTTTTCTCCTCGCTTTTTTTTTTCTCCCCTCGTCTTCAACAAATTTGTCTCGTACTAGTCTCCCTCGCCGCGACGCTCTTTCAGCTTCATCATCCCGACTCTAGCCTCAGGTATGCTTCTTATTAACAGACCTCCTGCAACTACTTAGGCGGAACCCCTCCATTGCTCGGCCGGGTTGTGTCTGCTACCCCGCCAGAGCTCACCACTCCTACACCACCCGTCACTGGGCTGCTTCCCCTCTTGTCGCGCAGGAAGAGGGCTCTCGGCGTTTCCTAATCTAGAACGTGTAAACGGATGACTTGGAATCATGGCTCTAGTTCACTTGCTCCCAATTCTTTTTCGCCTCTCCTCACATACCCCGCCTTGTTTCCCACAGCAAGACTTGATGCTGTTTTGCTTGCTGATACATAGGACGATTTAGCTCAGCCAGATTGCACCTTTTTGCGCAGACTTCATAATGGCCATCACCAAGGTCCACGCACGCTCTGTCTACGACTCTCGCGGCAACCCCACTGTTGAGGTTGACGTGGTTACCGAGACAGGTCTGCACCGCGCCATCGTGCCGTCTGGTGCTTCGACAGGTTGGTCCCCAGTCGTCTTTTTCTGTGTTTTCTCTCGTACAAGTAAGTAACATTGTGTCCAGGTCAGCACGAGGCCTGTGAGCTCCGAGACGGCGACAAGACCAAATGGGGCGGCAAGGGCGTTACCAAGGCTGTCAGCAATGTCAACACTATCATCGGCCCTGCCCTCATCAAGGAGGGTATTGATGTCAAGGACCAATCCAAGGTTGACGAGTTCCTCAACAAGCTCGACGGTACTGCCAACAAGACCAAGCTTGGTGCCAATGCCATTCTCGGTGTGAGCTTGGCTGTGGCCAAGGCTGGTGCCGCCGAGAAGGTCAGAGCCGATGGACTCATTGTGGGCATGGGCAATTTGGAATTTTGTGCTAATTTTGCCATTAGGGAGTTCCCCTATATGCCCACATTTCGGACCTTGCTGGTACCAAGAAGCCCTATGTTCTTCCTGTGCCATTTATGAATGTCCTCAACGGAGGGTGAGTCTCAATCTTAACGCAGACTGCTTGTAGATTAAACGGAACTGACATGAAGCAGCTCCCATGCTGGAGGCCGCCTTGCTTTCCAGGAGTTCATGGTTGTTCCAAGGTGAGTGGGAAAGCCGTCATCTTTGTCGATGCACACTTGTGGCAGAAGCTCTCTAACGGACAATTAGCGAAGCTTCTAGTTTTTCGGAGGCTATGCGCCAGGGCGCCGAGGTGTATCAGCAGCTCAAGAGCCTGGCTAAGAAGAAGTATGGCCTATCAGCAGGTAATGTTGGTGACGAGGGTGGCGTTGCCCCCGATATCCAGACTGCTACTGAGGCTCTTGATCTCATCACCGAGTCCATTGAGAAGGCTGGGTATACTGGCAAGGTCAAGATTGCCATGGACGTGGCCTCGAGCGAGTTTTACAAGGGCACTGAGAAGAAATACGATCTCGACTACAAGAACCCGGAGAGCGACCCAAGCAAGTGGATCACGTATGAGGAGCTGGCAGCAATGTACTCGGATTTGTGCAAAAAGTACCCCATTGTCTCCATCGAGGATCCCTTTGCCGAGGACGACTGGGAGGCCTGGTCCTACTTCTACAAGATGCAGGACTGCCAGATTGTTGGCGATGACTTGACGGTGACTAACCCGCTGCGCATCAAGAAGGCTATTGAGCTCAAGGCTTGCAATGCCCTGCTTCTCAAGGTGAACCAAATTGGCACCTTGACCGAGTCTATTCAGGCTGCCAAGGACTCTTATGCCGATGGTTGGGGCGTCATGGTTTCGCATCGATCTGGCGAGACAGAGGATGTGACCATTTCCGACATTGTTGTCGGAATCCGAGCTGGCGAGATCAAGACGGGTGCTCCCTGTCGCTCAGAGCGTCTTGCCAAGCTCAACCAGATTCTCCGCATCGAGGAAGAGTTGGGTGACAAGGCCATCTTTGCCGGCCCCAACTTCCGCAAGGCTGTTAATCTATAAGGGAGTAGCTCAAGGATAAGACGAGGGAGCTGAAAAAGCGGTTTTGTGAGGCAATCGACCAGGAGGTAGCATGTAGCCAAATAACAAAGCAAAATAGACTGTGTACGCAAGAGCATGCCCGTGACGCGCCTAGGAGAAGAAAGAAGTAGTGGCCTGTTGAGTATTTTGAAGGGGTGCTTATTAGGGAGTCGTTGCCATGGCTGACAAGTTGTCTACATGGCTGCACAAGACAGCCTCTCGTCAGTTGCCCACAAGGGGGCAATTACTGCAATGGTGGACTTGAAGGTGTTGACGCCGATAGAGAGAATACGGGATATGTGCATAAAAATGCAAGCCCTGGACGAGAAGTGGTGCGTGGTAGGGGACCCACTCTGTGGTTGCCGTGTAACGACAGGTCTGCGTCTATGTAAACAAATAAAAGCCTACATGTGCACTAGTATTTGGCCACGTCAACTAGCTCAACTAAGCACTTAATGCGTCTGCCTGTTCTTTACAACTAAGCTCTAGGGAAAAAAGAAACAGGGCGCATTTTTAACAGCGCGGGCGACAAAGAATATTATTCGTCATGGCAGTTTCAGAAAAGACTGTCGATTTTGAGGCGATTGAGAGAGACAAGGAAAATATTCAGTCGCTGCCTGGCGGACGGTCGGCCAAGAAGCTAGTGGAGCTCTACTCACAATCTCCGGTGCACAAAACATGGACACGGACAGCTGAAGGCGACACAGGGCGGGTGAATGAATGCATACGGGCAGAGTACGAGGCCGAGGTGCAAAAGATTGGCGAATCGGACGATCCGCTCGACGTGTTTGACCGGTACGTGCAGTGGACGCTGGACGCGTATCCGTCGGCACAGGCGACAGCACAATCACAGCTTCACACATTGTTGGAGCGGGCAACCAAGGCATTTATTGGCTCGGCACAGTACAAGAACGACCTGCGCTATCTGAAGCTATGGCTGCACTATATTCACTTTTTTGCCGACGCGCCGCGCGAGACGTATATATTTCTGTCGCGCCATGGCATTGGACATAGCCTGGCGCTCTTTTACGAGGAATACGCCGCGTGGCTGGAGGGCGCGGGCAAGTTTTGCCAGGCCGAAGAGGTGTACAGGGCAGGCATGGAGCGCGAGGCGCGACCGGTGCAGAGGCTGCAGCGCAAATTCAAAGAGTTTGAGGCGAGGGCGGGCAGGCGAGCACAAGAGGATTTGGATGAAGCATCGTCGCCGGCACTGCCAACGGCTCGCCCAGCTCTGGCCTCCAAGGCGGATCCCTTTGGCAGTGCTGCTGCGCCGGCGCCACAGCAGAGCCGTGCTGGCAATAGTGCTTCGTCGCGGCCTGCCAAGTCCAAGATTGAAGTCTTTTGCGATGCCGACGCGCAGCCGTCTGCCCTGGGCTCTCACGACGGAGCATCGCGGGGGTGGGAGACGATTGACTCTCTTGCGGCACGGAAAAAGGAGAATACAATAGAGGCGAAGCCGTGGGTGGGACAGACGCTCAAGGCGGGAGGAAACAAGACGACGGCATCAGAGCTGATTGTCTTTAGAGATGCGGTAAGTTTGCTCTCCATTCATCTCTTGCGTATCCGTATATTGATGGCAATAGGACTAATGTTGGGGGCCTGCTTGGTGCCTTTATGTATTCTCAGTCTCAGTCTCAGTCTCAGTCTTTAGTAAACAAGGTGGCTGTTGTTCCCTCCAAGAGCCAAATCTCGGTACATCCCCAGACGGGCAAGAAGGAGTGCGTCTTTGTCCACCTTGCAGTCATTTACCCCACGCCAGATGAAGCCGGCACTGAGCTGAGCTTTGAGGAGGTCATTGCCGCAAATCGCGGATGGCTTGACTCTGACTGGAGCGAACAAGGCACCAAAGGGGAAAGCCTTGTCGGGGAGCCGGCCGGCCAAGTGCTCAACGAGGCTTTTGTAGAGCCAAGGCAGGCTGCTTTGGCAGAGACTGTTGCTGCTGCTGCTGTTGATGAGGACAGAATAATGTACGATGAAAACGGCGCAGTCAAGCAAGAGCCTCGGGCACGGGCGGCAGGCCGAAAGAAGAAGATGATGGAGGTGAATGAGACACAGATTAGTGAGTTTTTTGCAAATGGCTGGCTGGTGCCTGTTTACTTGTTGTCTGCTAACACGAGAGCAGTCAAGGCCAAGCTGGACTCGCCATTGGGTCCCAAGCTGCGCAAAAAAAGCACGTCTGAAGCAACCATGACGATTCACACAAGGGCAGCCACGGACGACATTTACGATATTTTCAACGCGCCGCTCAAGGCAGAAGGAGAGCAGGGCCAAGAGGAGGAGAGCGCGTTTGACGATTTCTACGAGACTGACGACGACTACACGGTTGACGGAACAAGCCGAGTCGTTGTTGACGCTGGCGAGCAAGACACGACGGATGCAGAGAGCAACGGGACGAGTCGTTTTGTTGGCGACGGAGCCGACGAGGAGCAACAAGACGACGCATCGCTGGATGGACCAAGCGTGAGCGCATGGTCAGACTTTTCGACTCTCAAGCACATTCCCAGCCTGGGGCGCGAGGACAAGGCGACGACGGCTGAAGACGGCGAGGAAGAGGCAGATGTGGACGATGCCAGTGTCGACGCAGCAGCAGAGGAAACAAGCCATGGATTGACAGACCAAGACAGCCAGGAAGACGTCTTGGCGGAGCAGGCTCCCAGGACGCGTACAATCTACATCCCGCTCCCGCCAGAAGATTGTGAGGTTCCGACTGGGCCGTATAAGGATGCGGCCGAGGCGGCCAACAATCGGCTGCCGTTTATGACGCCCATTACGGAGCGGACCGAGTACTCGATGGATGTCGAGGCCGAGTTTAGAAAGCGGCAGTCCAAGACGCCGAGCAGAGAGGGGCTGGACCTGGGGTCGCTGGAGAGCCGTCTGGTGGAGATTGTGGAGGAGCAAGCAGTTTTAAAGCCTGCCGTGGTGGAGGAGGAGGAGCAAGCAGTTTCAAAGCTCGTCGTGGTGGAAGAAGAGGAGGAGCAAGCAGTTTCAAAGCCTGCCGTGGTGGAAGAGGAGGAGGAGCAAGCAGTTTCAAAGCTCGTCGTGGTGGAAGAGGAGGAGGAGCAAGCAGCATCAAAGCCCGTCGTGGTGGAAGAGGAGCAAGCAGTTTCAAAGCCCGTCGTGGTGGAAGAAGAGGAGCAAGCAGCATCAAAGCCCGTCGTGGTAAAGGAGCAAGCGCCGCTCTCCAGGCGTGCCTTGGCGCAAAGCAAGCCAGCCAAGGGACCCATCGTTACCGAAAAGCAGTGCAACCCCGTCGACGACGGCATCCGGCAGGAAATCTTGAGCAAGACGCATCCGCCGCTGGCCTCGTGCGCGGGCTTCTTTGACCACAGGCCGGGCAAACATGAAGGCGGGGCCGAGATTCGGCGCTTTGCCAAGGCCATGGCCAGGGCCAGCAAGGGCGGGGACAAGACGCCGGCAGAGATAGCGGTTGGGTTTGAGGATTCGGCAACGACGTGGAGGGTCAAGCGGGAGATTGGCGCCGGGGCGTATGCACCCGTCTATCTGGTGGAGCGGCAGGGCGAGGACGAGGCGGACACGGGCACGGAGGGCGGGGTGTGCAGCAGCAGGCGGGGGCGGCTCGAGGCGCTCAAGATGGAGCAGCCGCCGACGGCATGGGAGTTTCACATGATGAGGCTGGCGCAGGCGCGGCTGGGGGCCCAGGACCGGGCAACGGCATCGCTGTCGGTGGCGCACGAGCTGCACCTGTACGACAACGAGGGCTTCCTGCTGCTGCCCTACTATGCGCACGGGACGCTGCTCGATGTGGTCAATGGCTTCCGGGCCGAGGCGGGGGGAGCCATGGACGAGGTGCTGGCCATGTGGCTGGCGGTAGAGCTGCTGCGGACCGTCGAGGCGCTGCATGCCAAGGGCGTGGTGCACGGCGACATCAAGGCGGACAATTGCCTGCTGCGGCTCGACTCGGGGGCGGCGCCGGCCTCGTCGTGGAGGGCTGACGGCAGCAACGGCTGGGCGGGCCGCGGGCTGGTGCTCATTGACTTTGGGCGCGCCATTGACATGCGGGCGTTTGCGCCACAAGTCGAGTTTGTCGCCGACTGGAAGACGGGCGCCAACGACTGCGCCGAGATGCGCGAGGGCCGCCCCTGGACGTGGCAGATTGACTATTACGGCCTGGCCGGCACCCTGCACTGCCTCCTCTTTGGCCGCTACATGGACACGCTGCGCTGCGACGACGGCGGCCTGGGACGCACCGGCCGCCGCTACCGCATCCGCGACGCCCTCAAGCGCTACTGGCAGACGCAGCTGTGGGCCGACTGCTTCGACATGCTGCTCAACCCCGTGGCCCATGCCGCCGTCCCGGGCAACGAGGAGCGCGCCGCCATGCCGCTGCTGCTGTCCATGAGGCGTGTGCGGGAGCGCATGGAGCGCTGGCTTGAGCAGAATTGCGAGAGGGGCCTTGGCCTGCGTGCTCTGCTTGCCAAGGTGGAGGCGCAGGCGCGGAGCCGTAGGTAGCAGTTGTCTAGTTGTTGTTGTCGTCGTCGTCTTTTTTTTTCTTCTAGTTTAAATTTTTTTTTTCCTCGCTTGGTGTTGTGCCCTTTTCCTAGTAGTACTAGCCTACTACTACTACTACTAGTACCTAGTAGTAGGTTACAAAGACGGTGCCAACTTGATACTACTGCTACTACCTCGAGTACTACCTTTTAGTAGGCGAGTACTGCTTGTGCATGTATGCCTCCTAGGTACACAAACCTCCCCGGGTAGGTAGCCTGCCATCATGATTGCTAGTGGCAGAAGCCCCGTCTACTCGCTCCCATGGTCCGTCTCTTCTGCCGCCTTGTTGCTGCGCGCCCTGCCTCGACCGCCCTTTGCCGCCACCCGCTTGCCTCCCCCCTTTGCCGCCTTCTTGTCCACCTGGCCCTGGATGCGCTGCCGCTCCGCCGCCCCTTGCTCATGCAATTGGCGCTCCAGAGCGACAAACTCGTCTCCGCTAGGGTCCATGCCAACCAGGCGCTCCAGCAGCTTAATCTCCTCGGCCCAGATGCTGCGGTCCTCAACGGGCTTGCCGCCGTTGCCTGTCGCCCGCTCAATGGGCGTTTCCAGCACCATGGGCAGTCCGGCAAAGGCATCCGTGTTGACAATGGCGTGAAAGGCTCGCAGCCCGAGGAAGCCCGTGCCAATGTTGGCGTGCAGGTCGCGATGCGAGTTTAGCGGCGCCTTGCTATCGTTGACTGCTCCCCCCTTTGCTGTTAGCTTCACACTCTCTAGTCTCGCTCCCTCACCGCCCGCAGCAGCTCACGGTGAAAGGCCTTGAGGTACTTGAGGCCTACGATGCGGTCAAAGGCCTCCATTGTCTGCTCGAGCGCCTCGGGCGTGCGCACGTCGTGGCCGGCAGCAAAGGCATGGCACGTGTCCAGACAAACCCCCACGCGTTCCTTGTCCTTGACCAGAGCAATAATGTCGCGCAGATCCTCCCACGCGCCGCCCAGCGCATTGCCCCCGCCCGCCATGTTCTCCAGCACCGTCACCACGCGCTCCGTCTGCCCGTGCGCGCGGTTGAGCTGCCCCGCAATGCGCGCCACTGCCTCGTCTCTGCTGCCGCCCAGTGTCGAGCCGGGATGAAAGTTGTAGAGCCGGATCCCCAGCTGCTCGCAGCGCCGCAGGTCGTCCAAAAAGGTTGTGTATGCCTGCTCCGCCTTGGCTGCGTCGCCCTGCGCCAGATTGACCAGGTACGAGCCGTGCGGCAGCGTGTGTGCCGACGCGTCGATGCTGTGTGTCTTGCAGCCCGAGATGAAGCCGTTGCGCGCTTCCGCCGCCATTGGCGGACTCGTCCATTTGCGCTGCGACTTGAGAAAGAGGGCAAAGGCATTGGCGCCGATTTCCACGGCGTTGCCCACTGCCTTGTCCACGCCTGTGCCCAAGTCAGCAAAAGCCCCAATGCCTCTTCTCTCTTCCTCTCTCTCTCCCGCCTCATCGCCCTTGCCCGGGCCCGACGCCTAGTCCATTGCCCATCAAGAAGCCCTCACCTCCCGCTGCACTGACATGTGCGCCAATGTACATTGCCTTTTTGAGCGTCGAGACAGCCGTCCGCTTCGCCATTGCCATCTTGCCTCCCCCAGCCTCGTGCGCTCCACTCGCCTTGGCCTTTGTCTTTTGTTTCTTGACCGCTTGACCTTTTGCCTCTTCTTCCTCTTCTTCTTCTGCCGGGCGCCTTGTCCGCTTCTTGACGCTGCTTTTCGAGCTCTGCTGGCTTTTCGGTGCCGCCGTAGTGGGAGATTCGGCCTCGTCTGCTGAACAAGAGTCCTGCGCGTAACTCACGCCAGCCTGCTTTCTCCTCAAAGACGGCCGGGGCATCGTGTATACTGCAAATAGCAGAGATAATGCGCACTGCGCCAATTGGGGGAATTTCGAGGTTGCTGGCGCTCTTTGCCCGACGCGGCTTTGGCGCGACAAGCCAATGACACGCGCTCACGTGACCTAGATGGAAGCTGCCTTGAAACACCCAACGGCCCAAGTAAAGACCGTTGCTGCTACTACTTCTACTACTACTACTACAAGTAAGCTCCTTCATCTACTACATGAATAGCGTGGGCACTACTAGTCCTTCATGCCCAATGCAAATGGCACGAATAGACTCTGCGTTGCATTTGGCCCTGACTACCAAGATGCTTTATTTCGCCTGGCTTCTTCATCTTTTAGAGCCATCATGTTAAAAAGACAAAGAGCCACCTACTAGTCACCTACCCTAGGCAATAATCTGCAGCTCAGGCACCTTGCCATTACTGAATTGGCAGCTGTATGCCTCATAAAGTCGCTCCACCTCTTCAATGTAGAGATCGTGGTACCGGTCAATCTCCTCTTGCGAAGGCTGCGGCCCAAGCGAGCCCTCGACTCGAATCGGCTTACCCACGACAATGTTGACTTGCCGGCGATATGGCATCAAGCCAACGTCGTAGTTGAGCAGACCCCGACCGTGTAGAGCGGGAATGGTAAACTTAAAGGCCTTGAGCACAAACATTTGCACTTTGCGCACCACTGGATGCGAGCCTGGACCGAGTTGATCGTACAAGTCATTTTCGCCAAAGCCAATGACAGGCACCAGGTCAGCACCCGTGCGAAGCGCCATCTTGATGAAGCCTTTGCGCCCGCGCAAAATCAGCCGCAGCGACCCAGGCTGCGCTTCCAAGGACTCGCGGGCACCACCAATCACAATGGTCACGGCACGGCCCAGGCCATCGTTGCCAGGGCCGCCATGAGACAAGATGTTGCGGATCGACTCCTTGGACACAGATCGAATGCCCATGGCCAGGATCCAGTCGCGGTAAAAGGGCAGGCGAAAGTTGGAGTCGAGTGTCAGCAAGCTATTGGTGATGCCGGGAAATTTTTGCCCAAAGCCGAGAGCGTTTGTTGCAAAAGCACACCATGCACCGTGGGAAATTATGCCATGAGGATGGTAGCCGAGTATGTACCGCCTATTGGGAGGCAGCTCGTGTGTCTTGTGAAGTCGCATGGGATAATAGCCGGCAAATAGCCTCCATAGTGGCAGGCTTCGAAGCCACTCGGACCGATAGCGCAGCTTGCCGTCAGTCGCAGCCGTTGACATGGACAGGTGAAGCAGGTAGACAAGCAATATCGGCCACGTCAGCGGATTGGCGCAAGTGAACCAAAAGAGCGACACCAGCATGCCAATTGACATGCAGTGCAAGAAGACGGCTGCCGTCTGCAGGCGGCGCTTGAGTGGCATCTTGATGGGCGCAAAGCGGATGCCTCCTGCGCGCCACGCCTCCCTTTCATGCTGCTGTCGCGAATGCTCGCTTGGCAGTTTGGGATACGACGAGCCATCCTTGGACGTCTTGCGTCTCTTGAGGCCTACTGCTTGAGTCTCTGCCAAGAGACTTTGCCCGTCTTGCAGCTTCTTGTAGCCTTGAACTGCAACGGCAAAATTGCTGGCTTGTGTCTTTGCCACGGCGTCGTCATCGGGAGCAGCCCTCTTGAGCTCTCCTTCGGGCTGAGAGTCCGTATGAGGCACAATCAGCTCCCAGCAAGTCAAGCGGCCCATGCGAGCGACGTACCGCTAGAAGCGTATCTTCGCTGCTGCCGTGCGAGAGCTGCCGAAGCCTGATGGACTCGGCCTGTCCCTTTTCATCCACATCTGCGTCTGCAGCGTCAGAAACTGGATTCGGCACCTTGTCCTTGCGACGATTCTTGTTGCGTAAGCCCATCTTACTCGGCTTGGGTGACGAGCTCGCCATTTCGTACTTGTGCCAAAGCTTCTCTGTTTGTATTTTTTTTTTGTGTCTCCCTGGCCTGTACCACGGAGAGTCAAGAGGGAAAAGAGGCAGAGAGGCAGCAATGCAAGAACTCTTGGGTGCAAGCTTGGTCCTTTCTTTCCCCTCTCGGTTTTGGAAAGGGTCCAGATCAAGGGAGAAAGACAACGCCCGCTGGCAATCGAGAAACAAGACAGCAAGATAATAAAAGAAAAAAAAAAGCTGCCCTGCTCGCCGTCTTGGTTGTGCTGTGTCGTGCCCCAAGGCAAGTCTCAGCGTCTCACTCGAAATGGACCGACCAACAGCCATCCTTCGTATTCTCGTATTCGTACCCTTGCTGCCCGTGACACGCAACAACTCACAGCCCATGACGTCGGTCTGTTCCGCATGCACATTCCATCCCCAACACGCATAGCATAATGCTATGCTCACTTTGTCCCTGGCAACCAAACCCTGGTCATGTCTGTTTACTCGCTGCCTCTGCATTGCAGCAGCTTCGGCTCCTCCCGGGACTCGGCAGCTCGGAAGACGGCCCAACCATTCCACACTTGGGTAGCTTCATCCATCAAGCCATCATCAATTCCACTAAATTCAACAATGCTGCCAAAGCACGTCAATCATGGCACATGCTAGCTTCACAACTGTATTCCAAAATCTGAGCTTCTGTCCGCACGCGTCGGAACAATTAGATGCAAAGATTGGCACATGTATCAACATAGATATACTGTATACGTATAACAGAGGTGCCTGTCCCTACCTAGGTAGCCGCACGTATGCAATGGAAAGAAAAAAACCCGTCGCCATCACCACATGTGACAACAAAGCAGCCAATCGCCCCATCATTTGATAGAAGCCTGAGTCTGTCATCCAATACTAACACTATCGCACGCGTCAAGCACAAAAATAGTCAAATGTCGATGCGTTGCCCATCCAACGCCCCATATCGCCAGGCCTCTTCAACCCGCCAAACAGTTGACGAGCCCCAGTCAGCTTATCCGTGCCGTCTGCAAGGTTCCACCAAGTCACAAAGGTAGCTGGGCACCCATGACTCTCTCCCAAACAATAAGCTGGGCAAACACCAAGGTTTCGAGAGAAATTTTGTTTTCTCATCAGCTTGCTGCTGTGTGGCCAGCGTCAAGCCTTCTTTTCAAGCCCGCAACCTCGTGATCAAGACCTCCGACCTTATCCAGCAACACCTTGATTTGATCTTCTAGCGATTGAATATATGCCCACACAGTCGGGTCGCTATGGGCAAACATGTTGCCGCTTTCACCGCTAGCTTGAGCTCCCCCAGCTTGGCGATTTGGACCAAGCGCACCAGACGCCGCCGATGCGGATGCAGCCGAATCGGTATGCGAAGGCCTGGGCTGCCGGGGCCGAGATTGCCCGTTGGGTGAGTTTAGTTCGGCCAGCCGCCTCGAAGGGGGTTGCTGTTGCGCTTGCTGCGCCTGTTGCTGTGCCTGTGACTCCTGTTCTGCCGGCGGTCGATTCGCATTTGCAGTCGACGCCTGTTGCTGCTGCTGTTGCTGAGACTGACTGGGCGACCGCTGTCGACCAGCCTTTGCCACAGTATCTTGTGCTTGTGCCGTCAGACTGGGGCTCAGAGGTTTGGGGCTTTCCGTCATTCCAGATTGCGAGTACTCGCCTCCCACGTGGCCGCTGCTGCCGGATGAGCCGCTCGTCGTATTCGCCGCTTGTCCGTTGCCTACCGTGGGTCCAGATGTGCTAGCTGAGCTGTTAGCCACAGTGCTCGCCGTCTGGCTTGTTTGGCCAGTCTGGCCCGTCTGAGAACTGGACCCATACAGTCCGCTCGCTGCAGGCCGTGAACCTGCGGGTGGATATGTGCGTGAGTGTGCGCTGAAGCTTCCGCCCTCAACACCGTTTTGCGATGCCATGCTAGGTAGGCTCTGGCGTCTGAGTTCTTCATCCCCATTGTCGTATGCTATTCCTGACATTGCTGAGTCGTCGCCTTCTCCCATAGTACCGTCCATGTCATCTCCTTCGACAGCAAAGCTTCCCATGCTAGTCCTACGTCCCGCACAGCCACCGGAGCCTTTGCTGTGGCGTGCCAAAGCATCGCCGCGGGCAAACTTGCGATCGCACTTGTTACATACATGGGGCTTCTCGCCGGTATGAAGCTTTCCATGTCGTTTCAAATCGTGAAGGCGACGAAACCGCATTTGACAATCGGTACAGACGTACGGCTTTTCTTGGCTGTGCGTCAAGAGATGGCTCTTGAGGTTGTGATGACGCGTGAACTCAGTGTTACAATAAGGACACTTGTGTCTCTTGCCGCCTGCCGAGGTAGGTGACGTCTGAGTCTGATTGGCCATGGGGAAGCTCATGCCGCGTGCCGACGGCTCAGGTCCAGGCGCTGTGACGTGCATGGATCCTGGATAAGATATTGAAGCAGGCTGTGGCCTGGATTCCTGAGCTGCTTGTGGTGTGGCCACTTGCTCGTCATCCTTGGCAGGGCCGTCTATATCCATGGGCGTCGGACTCTCCGTCACAGCGACGTCTGCCATGCTTGCAACGCTTTGGGGGCTTGGCTCACGTCGCTCCTCAGGGGAGCGGGCCGGCGCCGACACGGGTGGTATCGACAAGCTTGCCACAGCCTTGACGGCAGGGTCCATATTAGCCGTTGGTGCAATTTGAGGTCCATCGGCTGGACGGCTCATGGCCTGAGTAGCACCCGACATGAGCGATTCTATGACACGGTGACTTGGATTTGGGCTCGTCGGGGCCTCGGTTGGTGCGCCAGAACGCTCCCTTTGCTCCTCAAGTCGGCGTCGACGTTCGTCCTCGAGGGCTGCGGCAGCTGTGAGGACTGGTGGAGATGTTGATGTAGCTAGAGCTAATCGAGCCGACTTGGTGGGCGATGCTAGCAAATTGACCTGATGGCTGCGTGGCGAAACAGAATCCGACTCGCGCTGACGCTTGGGTAGCCGCGTCGCAGATATGTCTGGCGCAATGGCGGAGCTCGAAGCTGGAGCTGGAGCTGGAGCTGGCGCTTCGGTTGCGAGGGGACCGGCGCCGGATGCCATAGACGATGCAAATAATAGATGTACAGAAGAGAGCTGACAGTTGGCACTCTTCCACTAAGATTCCAAATCAACCGTTAATACAAGACAACTCTAGGTGTCGCATTCAGCCTCATGCCACGCGATGCATGTCGATGCGGCGGCTTGTTGGTTTTCCAGGTGTGGCTGGAGAACGTGGCGAGAGCTACCTATTTGGCGTGGTAGTGTAGTAGAAGAATTTGGTCCCTTCTTTTTTTTTGGGTCAATTACTGCTCAATCGTGCGCCTGCACTAGAGAAAAATGGCATCAGCAAAGGCCTTGATAATACTCGAGTCCAATGTCTGAAGTATTGAGAACAGTTTGTATGGAGTCAAAGAGACTTTGGCCGCTGGGAATGACCGTCGCTGCGAAAGCAAAAGACGACGCTGATGCTGTGGAGCAGCCCGCGAGATGGGATGCGAGGCGAGGCGAGGCGAGGCGGTGTTGACGGGAGGATGAGGCGATGGAAGAACTGGGGCGCACTCGGTGCATGGTAAGCTGCTAAGGCCGGTACCTGTTTTAATGGTGCAGATGCCAGGACAGTAAAGGTATCTGTGTCCGGCTCTACTATTATTTCTGGGCTCACCTCCAACATGTGGCAGCCAGCCTCCTCAGTTAGGCATATACGCAATTACTCTGTGAATGCATACCGACAGACAAGTATCCCGCTATCCTGTACCCGCAAGATGTCGTGCTGCAAGTGGCTGTGCAGTAATGGCGGCGGGGGCCTCGGATCCCTGCGAGGTACGTGTCTTAACTGCTGTCTTATTAGGTAATGAATCCCCAGCCGCTAATGCCTTTTTTCACGGCCATCGTCCGCCGCACTTATCAATAAGAGCTTAGCCGTTGAAAAATGTCATGAGCGAGCCAAAGGGATTTGCGGCACCACGATACTATGCAATATGTGTAGAAAAAAAAAATTAATGACGCCATGGCTGGATCCCATGAAACAGACGTCTAGACATGCAAGCAAGGCTCTGAGCAAGTAGAGGACAAAGGCGACAAGCGTCTTGTGACTTGACTTTGGTTTTTTTTTTAGTTAAAAAATGGCCAGGCCGAGCTTAAATGACATGTGCGTTCAAAGGCAGCATGGACAGACAACTGCCAAAGCATTGAATTGGAGTTCCTCCAAATGGTTGGTATAGTAGTACTAGTATAGAGTGAGATATAGAGAGAGATATAGGGTAGGGGATCGAGTTCAAGGGATGTTTCGGCTTGGGCATGCATCGTGAGGGGAGCAATCAATGGAAAAGGCACACTGACTGGTATCGGTCATGTCTTGAAAATACAGGCAATGAATTCTTGCCACAATGAGTCAGTAGTGTATATGTAAAGGCAATTTTTCGAGCGAGAGAGCATACAAGCCTATATGAGTTAATTTCTGATTAATTTCCTCCCCTTGGAGTACATCCCTAAAATCTCTTGCTCATATTCCGCAAAGGCCTATGGGTGGCCGACTTACCCACGACGACTAGTCAGTCACAGTGGTCAGATAGCGCCAGAGGCCTCACATGGCTCATTTACCGACACACGGATATTGGTCTAACACAGCAACGGCATTCTATTCCGTGCAAGAAAATTACTGCAAATGCCAACTTTTGTTCTGCAGATGGCCAGCCGTCTCAGACAGTTGGGAAAACACGTTTCCCGACCGTCGTGTCTGGGGCTAGTGTCTCGGGCGCGCGCTCTGCATGCTCGTGTTTGCCGGCGTATAGGGCTGTGTGTGTGTGCGTGTTGGTGGCATAAGTCTAGCAAAGCCCCAAGTATGCAGCTTGGAATAGCTTAAAGGCCCCCCCTTTTGGCCACAGCAATCAAATAGCCGGCCCGGGTATTTGTGCTCACATGCAAATGCCCAAGTGAATTTGTGAAATTTGTAAATTACGCCTGACGGCCCCCCTTTTTTCCTTTCAAATAGTATACCGCCGAATCCATGCATTCAGCCGACAGTCCGTGGCACTCTGACAGGCTCCATTCAGCCCGCACAGGTACGTGTACGTGTCATGTCAAGCTCAGCACATTGGATGACAAGTGCTCGACTTCGGCCACGCTGTTCCGCTGCAAGGAACAGACATAAGCGCCTAGCGGCCGGTGTTTACCGTTGCACTGCATGGCCTGCCAGGCACAACAGCCACCTACTGTACTCCGTACACTAGTAGGTACTAGTAGCGCCCAAAAGTCCACCCGTTGACCAGGTACAGGACCCCCTCGCGCTAGAATGTCAGAGCTTCAGGTGGCAATGCGTTGTCCACGTGCCTGGCCAGTCACTCCCTGCCCCTGCCTAGCCCTTTTAGTACCTGTCCAATACTTGCATCTTGAATAGCTCCACTCATCTAAATCGCCCTGCCAAGAAAAAAACTGGCTCCCCTTTGTAATTTCCCCGCCTACTTCCAGATCGACAGGCACCCGCCTATCCCTGGCAACGAATCCCTTTTGGTTGGCCAGCGGACCGTCTCTTGTCTCCTCCTTTTCTCGTCCAGCGCTATCCCTTGGCCCCCCTCCCCGTCTCCCCTTTTTTCTCCTTTTACTTGTTCTGTTGGTAGCCCACACTTGCCACGATTCCATTCTCTTGCTTCAAAGTCGTCTTCACGAACACATTCGTGATCTTTGAGTGCGCCTCAAGGCCCTCTACCACGCTCCTTTGCATCTGGGAATTGTTGCTCCAACCACATTCACTTTTACCCCAACATCGGCGACTGACTCCTTCTCTCCCCCATCTTGAAACCCGAAACAAGTCGAAACAAATTCGCGCACTAGACTTTCTATTCGGGTATGTTGTCCACATCTAAATGGCAATCACGGCCCATCAGTAAATCTTGGCTTTGTTTATGACGACTAATTGAGCTCTTGCTTGCTCAGCATCTGCCGTGCTTGTCAACAGAAGCATTCTGGGCAATGAAGGCCTTCGTCACTTATTCTCTGGCGGCCATTTTGGCTGTGCCTGCCACTGCACACTCGCACAACCACCTCCACCGTCATGCCAAGAAGCATGCTGCCTCAAGGGTTCAGAGACGCCAGCCCGACGCCGTCACTGAGGTTGTTTCTGCTACTCAAGTCCTCTTCGAGCTTGATGGCAAACTTCTAGACCCTGAGCAGGCCCAGTCTGGCCTCCAAAATGGCAAGTACGTCGTCGTGAGCGAGAGCGTTTCCAACAAGGAAGTGCCTCCCTCGCCGCCTGTCCAGCCCGTCCCTGAGGCTGCTCCCCAGAATGCTCCGGAACCCTCTGTCCAGCCACCTCCAGAGCCTGTTCCGTCGAAACCTCCGCCAAAGGATGTAGCCGACAATAATCCCCCAGCTGGCGGTCAATTCATTGAAAAACCCCCCATCAAGGCTGATCCTCAGTCATCATCCGAGGACAAGGACCGTGACTCGACCCCCAAGTCTCCACAACCAGAGCCTCGCCCTCGTCCTGAAAGCTTGCGTATGCCGTCGACTGAGACCAACCAAGTTGACTCGAGCTACAGCACCGCTGGTATCAACGCCAAGTTCCCCAGCGGCAAAATTCCTTGCTCTGAGTTCCCCTCCAAATACGGAGCTCTTGCTCTCAACCATCTCAATACCGGTGGTTGGGCTGGTCTGCAATTCGATGCGGAATACTCCATGGCATCCAAGAGCGTCAGCAATATTGTGACTGGTATTCCTGGCCAGACTTGCACCAAGGGCTACTTTTGCTCTTATGCCTGCCCTCCTGGCTACCAGAAGACGCAGTGGCCCGAGGCTCAGGGTTCCAAGGGTGAATCTGTCGGTGGATTATACTGCAACTCGGAGGGTCTCCTTGAGCTTACCCGTGAGGGTTCCGACACTCTATGCGAAGAGGGTGCTGGAGGCGTCAGCATCAAGAACAACTTGAACGAGGTAGTTTCTGCTTGTCGCACAGATTACCCAGGTACAGAAAGCATGGTTATTCCTGCTATTGCCGAGCCTGGCCAAGAGATCAACCTCACAAACCCACTACAAGACAGCTACTACCAGGCTGGCAAGGCCTCTGGCCAGGGAAAACCTACTTCGGCTCAATATTATGTCAACAAGAAGGGTTTGGGAATC
This sequence comes from Ophiocordyceps australis, assembly GCA_002591415.1. Classification (NCBI taxonomy): domain Eukaryota; kingdom Fungi; phylum Ascomycota; class Sordariomycetes; order Hypocreales; family Ophiocordycipitaceae; genus Ophiocordyceps; species Ophiocordyceps australis. Next base: position 28,886 of record NJET01000044.1, on the reverse strand, counting down.
CGTGAGGCCTGCGTTTGGGTGAGCAGCCCAGGGCTTGAATCGGAAGCCGGAAATTGGTCTCCCATGATTCTTGGCGTTGGCAAGGCCAAGGATGGCATCACTTACATTTCCCTATTCGAGAACACTCAGACAAGCAAGGCTAAGCTCGATTTCAACATCAAAATCTCGGGCGACGTTGAAGCGGAATGCAGGTATGAGAATGGTGAATGGCATGGGGGCCCAAATGGTTGCACCGTGAGTATTGACAAGAAAAACCTCGAAGCGAAATCAAGATTTATTGCTGACATCATGTGCAGACGGCCCTGAAATCTGGTCATGCCACGGTTGTGTATTATTGATCCACGGACGACTCAGTTTTTTTTGAGTACAATATCCTCGTTCTGGATTTTCTTGTTCATATTCTTCTTCACGCATCAAACAGGGGCAGGCGAATGGTTGCCGTGAGACTAGAGCCCGAGAATGTGGCACCTTGCCGGCCCGGTTTTTTTTTTTCAAGTCGCGCAAGGGTTGGCCGTGGGCCGTGAGCGTTTTTAGAACCCGCTTGAGGAGAGCCAGCTGGGAGATTGTCAATGTTTTTTTCCATGTCATCGAAGCTGGACATTGCTGTGGCTCACGCCTCGGTTCAACCAGTCACGTTCCTGCGGCCTTTTCGCGATTGGTCTGTCCTATGACCTGCCGTCTAGATACTTGCTCGGGCGCTTCTGACGACTATCTTTTTCTTCCTAGAACCTGATGGTGCAGTTTTTATTCAACTTTTCTTTTTCTTCTCCACCATCTCGCCTGATTCAAGCCTTGCTAGTCTGGCATCTCCTTGGTGATGTATGGGCGTTGTTTTGTATATTTCTGCTAGACTCGTGATATGATGAAGACTTGTATCTGTCGTAAGTGGCTCTGCCAAAGCTTTTCGCAACACAAACACGGAGATTATGACTCGATGCATTACAAGCAGATGAACACCGCATCATCTAGAGGTCTGCCAAATTTTACAGCGTTATCCGTCGCATTCGGTTCACACAAGTCAAGAGCCAGCCACGTGTCTTGCGCAGCAGGTGCACAGGCCCCAAACATGTGTTGAGGTTGATGTGAGGTGTTTGCTGCGAACGCCAAGGTTACATATTCATTAGACGCGAGCATGTGTAAATACAAATGGGTCACGACATGGCAGCTGTGGCTACCAGCAGAGCAAACACCTTTCCAAAAATGACAGGTGCAGGCTCTCGGAGAGACGGTGTGGGTCCGGCCAGAGTAAAAGGTGGTGGCTCAAGTCGAGGTACGTTGAAGGAGCATCCACGGGTATCTCGAAAACACATGTATCAAAACTCCATTGGAGTTGCAACGGCAGCCTCTCTTATGCGCCGCAGTTCATCGTTTCGTTCGGCGGCCTCTTCTTTGATGCGGTCTTCAACATCGTCTCTAATGCCGCCGAGATCAGGCGGCACTTGTTGCATCTGCGTGCTGGGGGCCGCTTGAACAAAGCGCAGCTGCTCTGTGACGTGCTGCACAATCTCCTGTAGGCGCTTCGTGGTGTTCTTGTTCTGTCGAGGCTCGCCAAGAATTTGTTCAAGAGTAGGAAAGAGTGTGTCGTGGCGAAACTGTTCGCGCCAGGGAGCATGTTGGGGTAGAATGGGGCTAATTTTGTCGTTGCAGCCCGTGGCGATGCTTGTCTCATATGTCCAGGCGCGGGCTACATTGCGGGGTGTATAACCGCCACCACCAAAGAGAATCAGAGGCAGACTCATGCGTTTGCAAAACTCAACACATGCGCCGTGGCCCTGGACCTGGAGATTGAAGCGGCCAAGCCGGTCGCCAGCAAGAGAGTCTGCGCCGCACTGCAAGACAACAGCACTGGGCCGGAACTTGTCGACAATATTGCCGACGATATTGTTGAAGAGCATGTCATACTGCTCATCAGTGATGCCATCATTGAGGGGCACATTGACAGCATGATGGGCGCCGGCATTGTGCTCGTTCTTGGGGCCATTGTCGTCGAGTGCGCCAGTGCCAGGAAAGAAGTTATGGGGGTCGTACTTGTGAAAGGAGCATGTCATGACACGATCGGTGGAAAAGAAGGCCTCTTCAACGCCATCGCCGTGATGGACATCAATGTCAATGTAAAGAACACGAGGGTACTGGCGAAGAAGCTGCAAAATGGCCAGGACAATGTCGTTGATGTAGCAGAAGCCCGAGGCCTCTGCCTTTTTGGCGTGGTGCAAGCCGCCGCCCCATGCAATGGCAATATCAGACTGGTGGGTGCATATCTTGCGGGCAGCATCGAGAGCGCCACCGGCTGATAACGAGCAATAGTCGTAGAGACCCTCAAAGAGCGGACAATCGGAACCACCGAGATTGAACCTGAGATCCGGGTTCTGATTTTCCACATCGCGGGGAACTGGCTCGGGCAAGACGGTGCCGAGAAAATCAAGATAGTCAGTCGAGTGAAAGTCGGCAAGTTCCTCATAAGTGGCGGCGCGAGACACAAAGTTGTCCATGGCAAACGACATGCCATACGAGTAGATGAGACTCTTTGACAGAGTCAGGCGCCACGGCTTCATTGGATGCGTCATTCCAAAGTGGTGGCGCTCCATGTCAGGGTTACAGTGAAACGAGACCGTGTAGCCCTTGGGTCGCGTAATGCCTGATTCTTCGGCCTGGCGCCGACACTTGTGGAAGAACTTTACATTTTCCACGTCACCCGGTAGGCCCAACGGCACGTATTCCTGGACAATGTCGTCGCGGCCGTGACCATCGCCGTTGACGATGTGGGGCAGGTAATTTGGCTTTGGGACGCGAAAGCGATATGGTGAATCAGCCGGGGCGTCCATGGCTGGCCCACGAGAGGGACAAGGAGGGCAAAAAAGGCGAAGGCAAAAGAGCAAGTAAAGGTAGAGGCGAGGACGAGAAATAAGAGCTTGGTCGAGTAGTAGTTGAACTCGGCTTCGGCCTTCCCAAAGAGGCAGGGAGGGGCCTGATGGCCGTGCTGATTGGCTGTAGGGTCACCACCTTGGACGATACATGGCCTTTGCGCCAAAGCCCATGGAGCATGGCACCGTGGTATAGAAAGAGACGTATATTTTTATCAAGGGAAGATGTGGCGTCAGACTGTATAGACCCTTGTTAGTCACGGCTTTTATGTAGGTGTTCTCATCTCGGATTTGACCCATTACTGCTACTAGTAGTAGTAGCAGTACATCTGTCAAGGTACCTACTTTTCACCGCTGGGCCTTGACCCAAAAATGGGCGAAAAAAACCAATGAACGGATTGGGCATTGAAAAGGCAAAAAAAAAAAAAAACATCAGCGCACTAGTATATATCAGGCCTGCCAAAAGAGGAGAGTCAATCGCGCACTAGTATATATAAGGTAGTGCTGCCACCTTGGCCCCCAGAATAGAATGCTACAAGCTATCGTGCCTATTCCGGATATCGCATCCAGCCATTGCCCTCTTGCTTCAGCTGAGCAACTGGCCGCGCCTGCTACTCCCTCCATCATCTTGTTCTGCTGCCTCGGTCACGCCAAAGATACCATCATTCAGCTCTCAGGTATGCCAGCGAGTCCACCCCTTTGATGCTTCTTGTCGTTGGTCCCTGTTTGGCTTGTCTTGTATGCCATGTGTCGCACGGCGCGCTGGGGCTTTGCATCCAGCTGGCGTCGCATATGATGCGGGCATCGCGAGGCCGCTTGTGCTCGATGCCAGCCATCAAGCCTCGTCATCTCGGATGCGCCTACCGCCGCTGCTTCCCTGTCTGTTAAGGGCACTTGCCACCGCTCCAGCCACAAGCAACTGCTCCCCACCATAGCTTTCCCGTGAATGGCTCTCAGCCTTTCAGCCTTGCAGCATCAACCCACTCCGTGGTTGGCTGACGGGTCTACGATGGGTGGCAGCAGCGGCTTGTCTTGGCTCCTGCATTTCGTCCCTTTCCCCCTACCCTACCTACCTACTACCTCCTACATCTTCATTTCTTTTTCTTCCTTTCATCAGTGCCTGGTCAAATCTTTCATTCTTGAACCAATCTCCCTTGCTTTCCACTTCTTTTTTTTTGCATTTCCATTTTTTGGACTTGTTGATTTCTGCTTCAGTCGTTCCTCTGGGACTGCTCGCCACCTGTTAGGTGCCCTGCTGCCCAACAAAAGTGGTTCCGCCTGTTTGATAGTACTACTAGTAGTAGTACTACATCTACCGCCTGCTCGCTTTTACATCCTACTACATACATAGCACGTCTGGCGTCGAGGGCCAACCTCTAGTTGACCATCATGCCTAGAGACGACTTAACCATCGACTTTGTCCAAAAGATGCCAACGGTTGATTCGCACGATCCAGCCGTCATTCTAGATGACTGGTTCAACCGCGTCCAGAACTTGCCCGAAGAGATTCGCTTTATGCAAGACGAGATCGCCGACAAGGATCGCCAGTATAACGAACTAATTCGTGGCATTGAGGAGCGCGACGGCAAGCTGCAAAAATGGATCAAGACCAACGGCAGCCATGTAGCCAACCCTAAGGAGGCTGTACTATGTGCCGAAATCCGTCAAAACTATGCTGCCGCTGATCAACTATCTCTGGAAAAAATCGCTCTGACCGAAAGGTTACGCCTCGTCTATGACAAGCACTTGCGTAACCTGGATGCCCAGATCAAACACCTATACGATCGCGGAGAACCCGGCTTTACAGATCCCGATGAATTACCCTCACTTCTTCGTAACAGTGCCGCGAACCGAACCGAACCTCTGATTCGTACCCCGGTCGCTGCCCCGGCTTCGAGTAGCATCACTGCTGCTGGTCCGGGTCCCTCGCCTCTCAACCCAAGCCACGCCAGTGCCTCGACCGTAACGGCGGCGCCTCGACCCGCTGCGCACCCCAACGTCCGCCAAACCCAACAGAGTCAGCAGACCCAGGGTTCGCAAGCGATTTCAGCGCCAGCCACGCCGGCAGCAACAATCATCCTGAACCGTCAGCGCGAAGGCTCGGTTGGTCCGTCATTGAAGCGTGTACCACGATCTATAGCGGCGTCTGGCAATGTTCCTGCTGCCTCGAGCAGTCTAGCTCGCCATTCCTCGTTAGGCCCGGGCACTCCTAAAGGTTCGACGGGAGCAGCTGGTGGCGCTGCGTCGCGTGCTGGTAGCGCTGGCCCGCGGACTGGCTCCGTCAAAACTGCATCTAATGCTGCAAGCCGGCGTGCTACGCCGACTGCAGCCGGACGTAAGAAGGTGGCAAATAAATCGAATCTTTCTCGCGTACGCAAAGCCTCGACACGAACCTCTCCCACCTCTACGGGAGATAGTGACTTGTCAGAGGCGCAGAGCACCAGTGCCAATGACGACGATGACGATGATGACGACGGCAACGATGTCGGTAGTGTCCCAGAAAATGCATCTCGGCCCAAAGGTATGCTGGCGGCGTACGTGAGAGATGCTGACGGGGATATGGTGGTGGGAGATGCTGAAGATGACGATGAGGGTAGCGACGACAAAAAATACTGTCTATGCCATAACGTGAGCTACGGCGACATGGTCGCCTGCGATAATGATGACTGCCCCTATGAGTGGTTTCACTGGTCTTGCGTTGGGCTTGAGAGCGAACCCAATGGAACCTGGTATTGTCCCGAATGCGCCAAGAAACTGGACAAGAAGAGCAGCAAGTAAGTCGACAACAGACCAATAAGGGGTTCGGGGAAAGCGAAGAGAAATGTTGAATGGGCGATTGCGTTGAAATCCCAATCAATAGAGGACGAGAGGACGGCACCACCTTGGTTGGGAGATTTCGAGGGCATCGGTTTCTTGATTTTTTTGGGTTGTTGTTGAGAGGGTTGGTGACAGAGTACAAGGATCGTATACCCTAGCGATTGTTTTCATCTCTGATTTTGGGCGAACGGACAGAAAATAGCGGCGGGGTTGTCCCAAGGTGTATATTAGGACTGGAAGCCACCGAATATTATTCGTTCACGTATTGTCATGGTTCGAGAAGTGAGGGGTGCCATTTGAGGAAGAGGTGGGGATTAGACAACGTACGACACCGCGTCTGATGCCCTGTGTTTCTTCCCTTAGCCAAGAGACTTGGGCGCCTAGATGGCGCGCCTTGTAAATAAAATCATCGAGTGAGCCACCAACGCCAAAGTAGAGTCTCTTGGCGGCCACGAGGGCCTGGGCGCCAGTGGCAGCATGAGTCTGCTCACGGTGTAAAAGGTCGATGATAGTTTCGGTAAAGGCGTCGAGGGCAACGGGGGAGTAGATTGTTTCGGAGCCGAGGACAAAGGTAGTAAAGGAGGAGCGGGGCGACGAGTTGTGTGCGTAGACGAGGTCGACAAAGGCAGAGGACCAAGCACCCGAGAGAAAGGAGAGGGTGATGTTGGAATGGGCAAGGTGAGCGTAGAAGGCGTTGAGCAGAGGCGGAGAGAGCTCGAGTTCACCAGGGGAGGCGAGAGCGGCAGTGATGATGGCTTGTGGATGTGGCTGGGAGTGCTGGTGAAGAGCCCAGGCGAGGAGCAGGTTGGGCAGGGTGACGAGCTCGAGGACCGAAGGGTTATAGTCTGCGAGGACCAAGTCGATTGGATTTCGAGCCGAGGGCCGCGATAGAGCGGCTTGGAACAGGGCTAGCGAGGGCAGAGCGGTGCCGCAGCCGAGCTGGAGCCAGAATCAGTGTCAAGTGGTACCTTGGGGGATAGCACAGGCGCTTGCACCTCGATAATGCGCACAGCCTGCTCAAGCAGCTCCGGCGGTGCCACTTGGCGCAACACCTTTACGAGATCAAGGCTGCTCTCCCAGCTCTTGAAGCCTCCCTCATAGACACCAGTCTTGACGTCGAGCGGCCCCAGCGCGGCCTCGTCGTCGCCGTCCTCGGCCATGACTTGCACACGCACGTCCCACAGCTCGCGGCGCGGCAGGCGCAGCGGCGTCAGTGTCGAGCCATCTCTTGCGTCGAGAGCAATGTCGAGCTCCGAGTAGCTGAGGCGAGGGGGCAGGCGGGCGGCAAGGGCGGCTAGGTCGTGGCGCGCGGGGGATAGCTGCGGGCGCCCGGGAATGGGAAACGCAGAGGGGGAGGCGCTGCGGGGAGGAGGGGATGAGGCATAAGGGGGGGATGCGGCTATGTCGTCGCCGGTGAAGTCAAAGGAAAAGGCCATGTTGGCGGCAGTGGTCGTTTTTTTATTTTTTATTTTTTAATTTTATTTTTTTACTCTGCAAGTATTTTCGAGTTTTACTCCCACAGGTAACTAGTAGTAGTGCTAGCAGCTTCAAGTTGGTACTAGCAGTAGATTGATGGGTGGGTAGGTACCTTTTACACGTAACAGCACATACCAGTTCATATCTGGGGTTTGGTGGATAAGTGGAACTATTTCTCGCCTCGTGCCTCTCTTTCAACGTCTCCATTACCCGGTTCAACTCACTCACCTTATTCATCGACAAGCATCTCAATCTTCTCTCCATACAACTCGCTCCTCTTATAAATGTCCTCTTGTTCAGTTAGTCATGCGCCCTTCACCTAGCTGTCTCTTCGCCGCTTCCCAGTCCAAGCCTCTGCGCACCGCTCTGCTTCCCCCCATTCCGCTTTATCGCCGTCTTTTGCGCTTGCATCGCAAACACCTCCCCGCCGGGATGCGTATTCTCGGCGATGAGTACGTCAAGGCCGAGTTTCGAGCCCATCGAAACGTCGATAATCCGGCGCAGCTAGTCAGTCGATGCTCTCAAATACAACAATGCACATCTCCAAGCTTACTCGTCTTTGTCATATGCAGATTGGCTTCTTGTCTGAATGGCAAAACTATGCCCAAAAGATAGAGGGCGACGCGTGGGTTGGAGAAAAGATTGATGAGGATAAAATGGCCAAGATGAGCAGTACGTCTTTTCCCAAACCCTTCGTCTCTCGTCTCGCCCCTTCCCCTGACAACGATGTGCTCAACATGGCATATATATATATATAGATGAGCAAGTCACGCGGCTCTACGAGTTGATGCAAGCAATCAAAACCCATCAAGAGGGGAATGGCGGCTGATGACGCAGCGACCGACCACTGGGTTTGTAGAGCCAAATGCTCCGAGTCTCTCAACTGCCTCCGCGCTGCAATAGCTTGCCCTCGAGAGCCTCAACAATCCAGGTGGCGTGGATGGCACTCACCTTTTTGACATAGCTCTTGGTGGTAAAGACGTGCTCAAGAAACATAATGGCCTCCTTTTTCTGCCCGTACAGGACGCTAGCCGGGTGGATTGCCACGACGTGTTTTACTCGCGACGTCTTGTAGCTTCCATCCGGCATGAGCAGGGCCGACTTGAAGCCAGAGTTGCTGAGAAAACAGCGCAGAATGGTCTCTGCGCGCTGCGAGTCAACGGGGATAAATGGCTGCGGGTCCGGTGGCGGCGACTCGGCCAGCAGTTTCTCGCGCACACACATGGCGCGAAGCTGCCGGCGGATATTGAGTGCCTGTCGCATGTTGCGCATGTTGATGCCTCTCTGGCGGCACCACTCTGTGCGGTCTGTACTCTCTGCCGCGTAGCGCTGCATTGTAGTAAGATATGTAATGAGATCGCCCTCGCGACGTTGTACCTCTTTGCGCCGCTCTCCCGCCTCTTCTTGTTCTTCTTCCGACTGCAGATGCAAGAAGATGTCTTCGCCAGATGTAATACAAGATATGATGTCAATCGCCTCGAGCACACAGTCATATTCGGGGAGCGCCGCCGTCAACAAAACTCCGCCCTGTGGCGCCGGCACCGGGAACCGTGCCATCTGGATTCCCCGAGGCAAGATGTTGCCTTGTATATCCACTGCTCCGACAAATAAGAGGTCAAGATTGGCCTGCGACAGCGTGTCCGGCCCCAGCTTGTCCATGAGCGGAAAGTTGATGATGTCCTTTATTCCGCGCGCCTTCATCTTCAGCACGGCTCCAGTTACGTCAGTACGCAGAATCTCGGGCAAGTTGGCCTCGTCAAAAGTGTCAAAGGTGCTCTCTGTGTAGAGCCTGAAGCACTTGCCCGGCCCCTCACGGCCGGCTCTTCCCGTTCGTTGCAGAGCGGACGACTTGGAGATGATTTTAACAAGCAGTGATTCCAGCTCCAAACGAGGTCTGTACGTCTTGATCTTTGCTTTCCCGCAATCGACGACGTAGCGAACACCGGGCACGGTTACAGATGTCTCGGCAATATTGGTGGCCAGAACAATCTTGCGCGTAAAGGGTGTTTTGACGGGCATAAAGGCATCTCGCTGGCCCTGCATGGACAGCTGCCCATAGAGAGGGCAGACAACAATCTTGGGTGCATTGGGCGGCAGCTTGTCTCTTTGTTCCTCGATCCGTTTCTGTGCCGACTCTATCTGCTCCTGGCCGATGAGAAAGGCCAGGATGTCTCCTGGCAGCGGCTCCTCGAGATGAATCTTGAGGATCTTGTTGACGAGGGCGTCCTCAATGTCTGGCACAGGCTGAGGCTCGTAAATCACCTGCACTGGGAACTGTCGGCCTTCAATGTGCAGAACCTGAACCCGACTGCTTCCCTCGTCGCTAAAAAAGTCGCGTATCTGGTTCACGTCGGCTGTGGCGCTCATAATGATGACTTTGAGAGGAACACCGCCACGTCCCTTGAGATCCCCCGTAATGATTTGCTTCAGGAAGCCCACAAGCAGATCCACGTCAAGACTCCGCTCGTGAATCTCATCAACAACGACAGCGCTATACTGCCGCAGATTGGCGTCATGCAGCAGCTCCTGTAGCAGCGTCCCCTCCGTCATGAACTTGATCCTTGTCCCACGCGGCACCTGGTGATCAAATCGGACCGAATAGCCAACCAGCCCATGCGGCTTTCCCTTTCCCAGCGGCGTGCCAGCCTCGCGCGACACTCGGTGCGCCAACGTGGTCGCCGCGACGCGACGAGGCTGCGTAATGGCAATGGTGCCCCCGACAGACACGCGCCTCTCCTCCCCAGCATCAACATCCTGCTGTTTGCACCATGGCTCACGGTAGAGAAACTGCGGCACCTGTGTACTCTTGCCAGAGCCTGTTTCGCCGACTAGAACGACCACGCTGCTTCCGGGCTTGTTCAGCGCAGCCTGAATCTTGCATCGGTACCGCCAGATAGGCAGCTCTTTGCGAGTCTCGTTCAATCTCTTCTCTTGGCCTCCTGCGTTGCTGGCTGATCGAGGGCGTTTGATCCCTCTGGCTTGTTTATCTGTTTGAGGAGCTGATGCATTGACGCTTTGTGTGCCGTCCTTGTCCGCTGGCTGTCTTTTGCGAAGGGAAAGATCATCTGTTGTCAGTGGGCTACTCTTTCTCTCTGCTCGTATCGCCTCCTCTTCTCTTTGCCGCTTCTCCTCTGGGGTGCCATTCAGATATCCTTCAATTGAAATTGCCTTGCCGTTGATATTTATGACATTTTCCGGCTGCTTCTTCTTTCGCCGCTTGGCAGGCTGATCAGTCATTGTGCCCGACTATCCTATGTCAATGGTTCTCAGGCGGCCTTGGAAGGATACGCATGCAAGAAATTTTATGGATAGCGACTGATTTGATTCAGCAAATACTACTATGTAGAGTGGGAAGAAGAAAAGTGAGTGCTAGGGTGTTTGGCCAAGGGGACATGACAGGATGCTGTTCACCAAATAGCTACATGCGAGCCACTAGCAGTTTTTTGCATCACCTAATTTTTCCCCTGAACAGTACTTCAAAAGCTAAACTCCCAGGCAATTCGCCCCATAGCTTCGCTTCTTTGCTGCTTTTGAGAAAAAAAGGTCCTAGTACTACTACCTCTTGCTTACGTAAAAAGCAGGCTTTCTGAGCCTAAGGAAGGGGCCGGCCAGGACAGGCAAAGGGATAGCACTTCAAGTACAAGCAAGACCTTAATGCAACTTTTTAAAGTCCATTTCTTTTTAAGATATCTCTTTAAAATTTCTCTGAAAAACAAGTATCTATATATAAATAACTTGTTATAAATAATTTCTTATAAGAATTCTATTTTAGATTTTTTAAAAAAATAAGTATTTAGGATTTGTAATACTATATAGTAAGCCGTAACTGTCCCCTACTTAAAGTGCTGTCTTTCTACATAACCACGAGTAGTATTAAATCGTTAATTAAAGGGGAAAAACCCCCTCGATATTTTATAATATCACTACTACTACTACTACTTAGTAGTAGTATATAAAGGCGACTTCTACTTAGATACTTCAGTCTCTCTCCTATACAACATATAATTTGCATTGTTTAGTTGGGTCGGTTTTCAGCCATGAGCCCAGCCACAATGTTGTCATAATGTCTCAAGCCTAGATAGCTGCTCTTACGAACTAAATTGAACACTTTGTCGACAAATAACAATAACTCCTCCGAATTCATGTCCGCTGTCCCAGCGCACCTGCATCTTATACCAATGGTATATGGCAGACAAAATGCATACAAGTACTAAACTACCCAATACAGGGCCGCAGCCAATTAACTTACTTTTCCTTTTTGCCATAATGCGTATAATTTTGTCCTCATTTGATGCGAGCCAGCCGCTCTCTGTTCATCCTCGTGGCATCATCTACCGCGTCACTCTGTTGTTGTAGAGTTAGCAAGCTGCTTTTTAGATATCAAGTATACAAAGAGAATGGCGATTAAACGTACCTTGGTCATGATTCGATCAATCTGCTTGTTTTGTGCGTCCACTTCCTTACCAATGGCTCTGCCCACCATGTTCATCATCGACACCTGACCTTCGAGTTCGTTGAGACCATCGTCAATCTGGTCCTCGAGTTCGTCGGCACCCTCCTCGTCGTCTAAATTGAACTTTCCATAGTCCTTTTTGCGCGTCTGTCCAACCTGCTGCCTGGAGCTGCCGCTGATGTCCCGGAAAGTCGACTCCATGCGCTGTGTCGCTGCAAAGCCTTCACGTCGTGTAGCCTCGCGCAATTCGCGCTCATTACGATGGCGGTTCATGACTTCTTCGTCCGCTCTCTGCTGGCGCTGCTTGGACGTGAAGGGATTATTGACGTGCACAGCAAACATGCTGCGGTTGAGTGTCTTGAGCTCGGCCGCCCGATCCTGAGCCACCTTGTTTTGATTCGAGGCCAGATCAAGGTTTTTTTCCGTGTTATGCAATCGCTCGCCCTGAGCGCCAAGTCGAGCCAAAGTAGCTTGACCGACCTCGTTGGCCTGTCTAGCCATTTGCACTGAGCGAGACACAGACGAGGCGCTTTCCTTTTGTACCTGTCTCTTCTCAGAAAGAATTGCTTCGTAATCAGCCGCTTCTTGCTCCTCAGCCGTCAGCTCCCGCTGGTCGCCGTAGCCGCCGTCGCCATATGATGCTCCAGAGGTCCCTGACTGTCCATAGGAGCCGGCGCCGCCATAACCTGTTCCGGCTGCCTGACTCTTCTGTGCTTGACGCTGTTGGGCGCCAGAAAAGAGGACGTCACGGTTTTCGTCGGGTGTATTGTCACCAGCACGGCCAAAGCCGCCGTAGCCACTGGGACCTCTAGCGCCGCCGGCAGGGCCGCCGTAGCCACCGGGACTGCTGTCGTATCGATTTGCACCGTATCCGCCGCCAGAGCCAAATCGATCAGGAGCATATCCGGATGAGGCACCTCCAGGGTTTGCACCGCCAGAAGACCCTCCCGCACCCGGCCTCGAGCCCCCTTGGCTCATACCGGTCCGCGCCTGCTGATAGGGCGTCATGTTTGCGTAAGGATCAGCTGAAGCCGGCTGTTGAGCGTATGGATTGTCCGCCGCTGGGGCAGGAGAAGCGGACGCTTTCTTCCGGCCGAAGAGCGCGGTGCGGTCGGCGTCATCGCCTTCGTCATTCTTCTTGCCGAAACCGAATTTCTTCATGGTGCAGAGACGACTTGGGATACTGTGCTGGGTACACGACTGAAGTTTCAAGAATAAATCTCTAGAATAGAAAGCAAAGTTGAGAATTCTAGGAGAGAAAGAACACGTAAGTAGTGGTAAGAAAGGGGAGAAGAATCGAGAGAACGTGAGGACAGCGCAAGACGCCATGCACTTTAGAAGCTGGCTGTTTAAGGGTCGTTCAAGTACCGTAGAGTAGAGTGCCTGCGTCCTAGTATGGATGAGATACCCCCGAGTACTGCCGTTCAAAATACACTCGCCGCGGCTTAGTGACAGTCTCAGGCTCTGTTTCGCCTTGACTTCCCGGCCCACATTTAAAAGGAGATGCCCCACTTCATCACAGGCATCATTCCAGAAACGTTCGTCGAGACGCACAAAGCCAGCTTCTAGCAATGCTGTTTGAAGCCCCAACAGGGGCCACAGGATATAGGACACGATAGACTTTGGACACAATACTACCCAGGTATCTCGGAGCTGGTTTCACGCCATCAAGAGCCTGTGTTTCCTGTCGGAGTCCTTGGCTCAATGCCGAAGCCACTAGCCACAGTCACCGCCACAGCCACCGCCACAAGCATCTACTACCTACTACTACTACTAGTAGCACTGTTACCTTGGTAATCCTTCGTAAGTCGCACCTTAATAGTAGTAGTGAGTCTTAGGCCTTGGCCATCCTCACACATCAACACATCACATCACCCCGTAACCTCGTGCAGATAACCTCAACTGTCACGATGAGTCTCGACCAGCGTACTCTCCGCTAAGTGATTTTTCTTCAATCCCATCCGCTGGACCAATCCTTGCTACAAGTTTGCTTCATGACGTCTTGTCCAACACAAGCTACGACACCGCCTTTGGCATTGCAATCATCTCCAAAATGCTTACTCGAAAAGATACCTTTGCACTCTCTTTACGCAAATCACGTCGAATAGCATATAAAAATAGAGGCTTTGCGTTTCAAGATTAGATTCTTCCGAGGCTGGGCTTTTTTTGTTTTGCACTCTCGATTTTGTTTCCAATGGCTTCCATCTTTACCTACGATCCAGACCCGCCTCGGGTTTCGTCTCCCTGGCTTACCTCCTCGGATGATGCCTCGAGCCAAGCGCCCACGCCTAGCCTGACTCCAAATCCCTCACTGACTCCTGCTCTACTGTCCGAGTATGGAGTCACTAAACTCGAGGCTGAGCCACAGCAAGGGCCCACTGAGTACAAGCTACACCTACTGCTGCGACCGAGACGCAAATATGCCTTTATGAGCACTATCCAGAAGCACCATGAGGGATCTCGTGCTGCCAGGGCACCGTTAGCGACTCCTGTAGCCTCGAGCCAGCCTCGCCACGAAAGGCTCAAGCACCTCACCACTCAGCTTCTTTGGCGGTTACAACAGTCGTCCCCATTCCATGCGTCAAGCTCCAAAGAACTGTCTATTCCGCAGCTTGCCCAAGATAATGTTGATAGAGCAGCGCCCATCACGCTCGAGGCGCTGGTGCCGGGACTCGAGGAATCGAGGGGAGCGCTCTACGAAATCGGGGTCTCTGACGACGGCACCCTTGTGGGCTTGACAACGGACGAGATAAATGATAGTATTGCAACGTTGCGAATCATGGCCGCGAGTCTTGGATGTATTGTTGACGTACTGCGCATGGTAATTGTCGGCGACTGCGAATGGTTGGAGTCTGCAGACTCTGGTGACAATGCTTGCTCAACCCAGGCTTACGAGACTCGTAAAGACAATCTTTGGGTAGTTGAGGCATTCGTCACCCCACATCTCGGCCTGCGCAATGGTCAAAAGACGGGCGATACGGTGGCGGGCACTCCGGATATGCTGGCTATCCCGAGTCGGGGTAGCTCGACTACGCCTCAGCTGCGAGTTACTCTTACTGGTCCAACAACGTCGGGCAAATCCAGCTTGTTGGGGACTCTGTCGACGGGTACGCTGGACAATGGTCGTGGTAAAAGTCGACTCAGTCTGCTGAAACATCGGCACGAGATGGTCTCCGGCTTTACAAGCTCTATCGCGCAGGAACTTATAGGATACAAAGAGCATGCCATCCTCAACTTTTCGTCGCACAGCAACATTGACTCGTGGCTTGATATTCACGATTGCGCAGAAATGGGTAGAATTGTCTTCGTCTCCGACTCTGGAGGCCACCCACGCTATCGTCGCACTGTGCTTCGCGGCTTGATGAGCTGGGCCCCGCACTGGAGCATCCTGTGTATTGCTGCAGACGCCACTGAAGAGTCTCCCAAGGGTATCCGTGCAACTTGGTCTGCACAGACGGCGGCGGGGGCAGCTGCGACAGGAATCGATCTTGTCAAGGCACATTTGGCACTATCACTCAAGCTTGATGTGCCCATGGCGGTAGTCATCACCAAGCTCGACCTGGCATCCAAGCAAAGCCTGCAAGAGACTATGAGCAAGGTGTTGACTGCCATCAAGGAGGCCGGACGACTGCCCAAGATTCTTCAACCTGATCAAAAACAGCACGATGAGCTGGACAGGATCCCACCCGAAGACTATGCCAAAGCTCAAGGCGTTGTCGAAGCAATCATTCAGAGCGGTAGCCTGACTTATTATGTCCCAATCGTGCTGACAAGCACGGTAAAAGGTATTGGTATAGGCCTTGTCCACGCCCTCTTGGAGAGCTTGCCGCTTCCTCCACCGCCAACATCGCGAGACTTTGTGGGAAACGCCTTGGATCCAGAGCAGCCCAAGTGCCTATTCCACGTTGACGACACCTTCAGTCTCGCGAGTGCCTACATCGCCTTGGCATCTAGTAAAGATTTTCCCGCAGGACAGGGAATCGTTGCCTCGGGACACATGCGCTTTGGCAGCCTTTCAGTCGGAGACAGCATAGTTATTGGTCCGTTCCAACAGGACAACGAGAGTCTGGGGCTTAGTCTGGAGGACCGTCCGGCGTCTGGCAGCTACGGGCTCTCCATCTCGCACCCTTCCTCAGCAGAGTTGGCTCGAATAGCCCAGAAAAATGCAGTTGCAGCATCGGCAGTCCGAGGTGAATGGCACAAGGCCAAAGTTGTAAGTATACGCAATCTGCGACTACCAGTACGCACTTTGGAGGCCGGACAAGCGGGCTCCATCGGACTCGTCTTTGATGGCGACGCTGCAAGGCTTGGGTCGACAGATATTGCGTCTCGAGTGCGACGTGGTATGGTTCTGGCTGTGCCGTCAAGACATATGCTAGACACAGGCCACTCTCTGCAAGCTGCTAGTGGCTTCACAGCGACGTTTGCCGAGGCAGGTGCTGGATCACTGATCATGGGTTCGCTGGTGAATGTGTACATGGCCAGCGTGAGAGCCGCGGCTCGCGTACTTGGAGTTTCTCCGGCTGCTGATAGGAATAAGGCACGGCGGGCGATGAATAGTGAAGAGGGTATATTTGGTCTTGCAACAGAAACTGACGACATTGAGCATCAGAGTCCTGGCACAGCGCGGGAAGCAGAGGTTTCACTCGAGCTGCTGCATAGCCGAGAATGGATCGAAATGGGCTCCAAAGTCATCTTGCTCGAAGGAGGAAGCCAAGATAGATCGGGGCTCGAGGGCTATGTGGGCAGGGTCGTCGAGATTGTTGATTGAAGGGGTAAATGGGTGGCTATGTTGCGGGAGATGCTGTGTTGGATAAGGAATGTATCGGGCCTTTTGAGTAGACATCAATTTTTCTTCAATACAAGCTGATTTTGAATTCTCAATATGCCGACACCTGCCAACGCCGACACCACGTTTCAAATGAGTATGCTGCGTGTATGGGCGACCACCAAGGCGCTTCAAGCCCTCACAAGACCGTAAAAGAGGGTCCAGGTGAGAACGAAGCCGGAGAGTCCACCAAGTATACCGCCAGTCCAGAAATCGAGTGCGGCGTGAAAATACCGGCCCGTGTCAAAGAGGGTTCGTTTCTCGGCAAGTGATTCGGGAGCGACTTTGAGAGCGTAAAAGAGCAGACTGGTAAAGGTGGAAAGAAGGAGATAAAAGAGGAAGCCAGAATAAGATTCGAGGCCGAGGATACCGGCACAAACTCCAAAGAGAGAGGCAGAGAGACTGTGTAGATTCGAAATGGTCTAGAGAGCATCAGGTTAACAAAGTGGGCGCGACTGGGCCACGCGTAGGCACGATGGGATCGCACCTTGGAATTGTGCATGACCGAGTCCTGCACAATTGGGTGTATCTGGAATTGACGTTCGGAAGTCATGTTGGGACGGCGCGTCCTGGCGTGCAAGAGCGAGATTCGTGCTGATCAAGCTAGATGAGGTCGATGGCAGGCGACGGATTTAGTGAGAGAGCTGTCTGCGAACCCATCGGCGCTGGTGTCGGCAAGTAACGACGCGGGCCGAAGTGTTCCGAAGCTTGACCTTGATTGAGTCCTCGTCCACGGTGATGTGGTTGATGCAGAAAGCTGCTGGGAATTGAAAAAGGGACGTGATAATTTCTAAATTAATTCCTTTTATTTGATTTATTTAATTGTTCTGTATGCATGTAATTTTTCTTTGGCTCAAGAGGCAAATTCGGTGATTTCTTCAGCGTAGCTGATTGTGGAGTCACTGAAGCTGCCTCGAGGCGATAGCTCAACACCCTCCTCTCCTTGCGTACCTCGGTCCATGGCATCTTTACAACAAAGCTACAACAATGAGTGATAATTTCGAACCATTGAAGAATGACTTGCTGCTTCGAGCGGCACGTGGTAAGACGAAGAAGAAAAGAATTAACCCGCTCATCTTGCCCAGTCGTGGATTCTAATCGTCCACAACAGGCCAGACGGTGGAGCGCCCCCCAATGTGGGTGATGCGCCAGGGTGAGAAGACGAGTCGTCTTTGGAACAAGAGGGCCAGCTCATGCTGACGCAGTCCATCATGTTGCCAACAGCCGGCCGCTACCTGCCAGAGTATCACGAGGCAAAGGGCTCGCGCGACTTCTTCGAGTGCTGTCGCGACCCAGAGGTGGCATCAACGCTGACGCTGCAGCCCGTCGAGCGCTTTGCTGGCCTTTTAGATGCAGCCATTATATTTTCTGACATTCTCGTCATCCCCCAGGCCATGGGCATGCAGGTTGAAATGGTGGATAAAAAGGGTCCTCACTTTCCGCATCCCTTGGCCTCGCCCGCAGACCAACAGTACACTCGGGTGCTCAGCCGCAACGTCGACGTTGCCGCCGAGCTCGATTATGTATATGGCGCCATTACTCTTACGCGCAAGAAGCTGGCTGGCCGGGTGCCTCTAATTGGCTTCTGCGGAGCTCCCTGGACCTTGTTTTGCTACATGGTCGAGGGCGGCGGCACCAAGCTGTTTGCACAGAGCAAAACTTGGATCTACAGATATCCACGCGAGACCAAGGAGCTGTTGAGCAAAATCGCCGACATTTGCGTTGACCATTTGGCCCTTCAGGTCAAGGCAGGGGCTCAGGTCTGTCGCACCCTAGAGCCGCTCTGGTTTCCCAGTGTTGACTTTTTTGCGACTACTCGTGCCGTCTACACAGATGGTCATGGTATTTGATTCATGGGCCGGAGAGCTTGGCCCGGCGTCATATCGCAGTTTTTCCGAGCCCTATCTGGCGCACATTGCCAAACACCTACCTGCCAAGCTGAAGAGCATGGGACTCGACCGCGTGCCCATGACTGTTTTCCCAAAGGGCGCATGGTACGCGCTCGATTCAGCCTGCGACCTTGGATACGATGTTGTGGGCATGGATTGGCTACAGGATCCCGCTGCGGCCGTCAAGATTCGCGCCTCCCGAAACGTTGTTTTTCAGGGCAACGCCGATCCCGGCATCCTCTACGGCTCCAAAGCAGCCATCACCGAGGCTGTCGAGCACATGGTCAAAGGCTTTTGGGTAGGGAATAAGGGCTGGATAGCCAATCTAGGCCATGGTGCGTGCGCCTGATTCGGCAGCAACATGTTTCCAGCAACTTTGGCTGACAATGTGCCGCCACAGGCATAACTCCGGGTGTTGATCCTGACAACCTGAAGCACTTTTTCGAGGAGATTCATCGCCTGACCAAGGCCTGACGTGGCTTTGCTGCCGCAGAGAAGCTGGTACGCGCCTGTCTAAGTAGTATATTGACAGTACGTGGTGGTATCTCGCAACTCGGCTCAAATTTGACAAGGGAAACAAATAACAACAAGATGTGCCCCTGCCCCTTGTTCACCACACACAGCACAATGGCAACCAAGAAAAAGAAAGGAGCAAAGGAAAAGGACAAAACGTAAAAGTATCGTGGCCAGAGCGCCTCAAAACACCGTGTGTATATATGCTTATGCAACAAGAGGAAAAGCAGAGTAGGGAGTGGCGGAGCAAAGAGGTGCGAGGGAGAGAGGAGAACAGGCAAGAGCACAATAAACAGAACAAAGCAGAACAAGGCATAGCAGGGCAGAGCCCATGCTTCAGAGATATTCCTCCTAGGCCTTCTTGCCAACTCCAAGCAGCCAGTTCTTCTTGCCTGTGGACGCACGGTCCGTCGCCGTTGCGCTCTGCGTTCGCATCATGACGTGATGCTTGGCAACGTCGTCGTCGCGGCTGGAGCTCGACGTGCGATGCGACTCGCCATCATTCGACAAATCGCGAAAGATGTTGCCTGCGCCGCCGCGACCAGTATGCTGCGCACCAGCGCTATATCGCCGAGGGAGCCTAAAAGTTGTAGAGACGAGAAAGAGCCAAGTCAGCCTCGTTGGAACATTGCGCTGCAACTTGTGCAAAAAAAAAAAAAAAAAAAAGAGATAAACAGTGGGAGCAGCAACATCCATGCCGCTGCCACTCGAAACAAAACCGGACCGTAAACGGCGTGATGAGAGACGAGGAAGAAGAAGACTTGCTCACCCAATAACGTCTTGCCACAGCCGAGTCTGATGCGGACACTCGTTGCGCGCCATGTTTCCCGTGCCGCCGCGGCCCGTCGTCACAATGGCTGTCTTGAGCGTCGGCGTCTCGAGCTCAGCAGGCGTTGGGCGCGGCGAGCTGCGCGCCATGTTTCCTGCGCCGCCGCGCCCATGCGACGCCAGAGAAAGCTGCTGCTTCTTCTTCATGTCGCGCGTCTGTGTCGGTGCACTCGTCATACTGGCCGATGCTTGTCTTTTTGCCTTGATCCCTTGTTTTGAAAAAAAAAAAAAGCCTTTGCAAAAGCGCCTCTTGTACAGTGCCGATTTTTCCCCAAATTCTCTCTCAAGTTTTTGCCTGGCCAACCTGGGCGGTCAAGATGTGAGATGACGCAGCTTGGTAACCTC
Source organism: Ophiocordyceps australis (assembly GCA_002591415.1). NCBI lineage: Eukaryota > Fungi > Ascomycota > Sordariomycetes > Hypocreales > Ophiocordycipitaceae > Ophiocordyceps > Ophiocordyceps australis. The sequence goes on along the minus strand of NJET01000044.1, from coordinate 8,876 downwards.
GTCGATTGGAATGCAAGTCGTCAATGGCAAACCCTAAGTCGTGGGCTGTAGTATCGCAAGCGTCAAAAAATTTTAAACTCGGTAGGAAGCCCTAAAACTGGAAATCAAGAGCGAATCCTCAAGCGGCCTGCGTCTCTTTTGCGCAAGGCCGTTTCCTCGGTCAATGTCCTGGATTGTTGAGACACGTATTACTTCATGTTTTTCTTTTCAAGGTCAGCTGAGTTATAACATGTACATTGTAGGTAATGGAAATGACATTGCCATGGCGCTACTAAACGTTTTTGACCTAGTCTGTCTTGGTTCTGCTGGTTGGTAGTCGCCTGGTGACGATTAGTCGACGAGGGCCCGCACTATTTAATGGCCTCTATCCAGGTATTTGTATACATCCTCCCTCCTAGATCTCATATACCACCGCCAGAGTATGTATATATGTACGTACAGCATAGTAGGAACTATCTCCCAGCGTACTGTATCGCCACAAGTACGCTGCAAAGTGCTTTTAAAACGCGTCCAGAACAGCAGGCCGTGGTAAGAGGGCAACGTCTTGGCTAGTCTGAGTGCCAGTACCTACCTAACCTGCTACCCAGGCATCAGCCTGCTGCTAGCTTCCGTTTGCAGGTTTGTAATACATCATTATCGAAGAGTAGGAGAGTAATAATAATAATAATAATAATAATAGTAGTAGTAGTAGTAGTAGTAGTAGTAGTAGTAGTAGTGGTGGTGGTGGTGGTGGTGGTGCACGGCAAGGTTACTAGTAGCATCGAGTTGTCGCGCCGACCTGCTCTCAACATTCATCGACTTGGTAAATATGCATCCAACCCCAGAATGTCTGTCTATTCCGCCGTTCTATCCCACCAAGTTAGCACTTTGAGTCACTGTCTCCCTCCACTAGTCTACCTTTCACGGCCTCTGCCTATATTGCAGAACTTTCATCCTAGAAAGCTATTGAGTTCAGATCATCTCCAAAGAGCCTCTTGGCGCCCCAGCAGCCTTCATCATAGAGTGTCCTCCCTCGACAAATGCTTCCTACAAGTCAAAAATGTGGCATCTCATGAGCCTTCTCAGCCACCGCGTCAGACCCCCAGTCGGGCACGTTGCGCAGAGCAACAGGACCGAGATGCTGTGGCTGCCCTGCGCGTATGTTGATAGCCTTTGCGTTTGACTCTTGTTGCCATTGCGTACCATGGTCTGTTCTTGGGTGAGGAAGAGGGGAGCAGTAGATGCAAACTACAGTAGAGCCGCACTTCACTTTGCCACGAGGCAAGACATAGCTTCGATTTCGCGGCCGTCTGTCTGTAATTCGGTCATGACGGACGATAACTAGCCAACATAGTCGTTGAGCGCTAGTCGACATAATCGTCCTCGTCACCGCCCTTTACATTGGCATCCTTGCGGATTGGTATCTTGATTCCTTGGGTGGCAAAGGTTTTGCTCAACGGGGTGCTCTCGCAGACACCCGGAAACTTCTTGGCCGAGTAAACATTGAAGACATCGCTGAAGCATGAGGCAAGAATAGGGGCGCGCCCCGTATTAACCCTCGACGAGTTTCCGTCTCGTCGAGCTCCTCCACGAGCCCCAACATTGACAAATGAAAATCTGAGCCTACTGCGGGTTAGCATGACATGTCTCTCTTGCATTGGAAACCACGTTGACTTTAGACGCGGTCTGCAGAGCCTTACCGGAAGGAGCCTTCTGTGCGAACGCTAAGATCTTGCAGCACAAACCAGATGCCAATATGATCTGACGTATCGCTAAGACGAAATGCGCTCGCGGCCAGGCTGCCAATCAGGTTGCGAGTAAACATGCCTTGGGGCTGTCCGCCCACCATGGCCATTCTAGTGAGAGATCCCTGGTCTTGGACGAAGCCTGGCGCTACGGGAACCCCATTGCGGGTAAAGTGTGCCATGCCGGCCTGGGAGGGAACAGGGGGTAGAGTACCGTCATGGCGGTAACCCTGATGTTGCGGGAAAAATTGTTGTGGTGGCCCATATGAGCCATTTGGAGGATAAGATGGGTGTGCTGGTACGGCAAAGTTAAGAGCAGGTTAAAGCATTGTCTGGAAACACGGTTGAGCTTACGTTGGTTGAACCCCTGTTGCATCTGGTAGTCAGAGATGTAACCGACGTGTGGGGAGGCGTTGTAGGCAGGATCGCGGTGCGAGGCCAAAACGTGAGGGTGATAGGGAATCATGGAAGGATCACCGCCATTGAGCGTCGTGTATGAATAGGGCGTCGTCGAGGAGATGGAGGGACTGCCAGTCGAGGATCGCACCAAGTTGACTTCCCGGGTACCGTCCTCGTTCCACAAATCAACATTGAGAACAAACATGGAGTGGTCAATGGCACTGTCCAAAGCAGGGCGAGGTCAGCCTTGCTGTTCCCGTCGGGGCGCAGCGGCTACAATATCGATGACCTACTTGCAATCAATCTCGTGGCCAGTGGTGGCATCAGTAATGATGAGTCGCACACATGGTGGAGGGGTGATTGGTCTTCGGTCCTGCCATATGTTAGTAGAGGCCAACCACCATTGGCAACACTTGGGGGCATGGGGAGAGCATGGGGAGAGAGTGAAGCGCGCAACGGACCTTGTCACCAAAGCCGCACATGCGAGCGCGTCTGGGCTGCTGCACAACGTCAAGTCTGGGAGAAAGCGGTTAGCGAGAGCAAAATGATGGTTTGAGCGGCCAAGACATGACGGACTGGTATTTGCGGCCGGTGGAATCATCCACCTTGGCAAAGGGAATCAGCATGTCTTGAGAAACGGCATGCGACACAGAGGAGGAGGGCTCGTCAGGCTTTGGGGGCGGTGGCATCATGGCTGGATGCTGCAGCTGGAGACTATGAGAGACAGAGGCCGAGTGCTGGTGATGGTGTTGATGCGGTAGAAGCGGGTGAGGATGCTGGTGGGGAGACGGGTGCGGGTGAGCATGAGCCGGTGAGGGAGCCGTCGCTGGCGGTGGGAGAGAAGAAGGAGGAGGCAGCGGACGAGTGTGAGAGGAAGAGTGGGGAGCGGCATGAAGCTGCTGCTGCTGCTGCTGCTGCTGCTGCATGTCGTGGGGACCGGATTGGGAGTGATGGCGCGGCGGAGTGGGCAGTGGATGAGGCTGACGATGATGGGAAAAGGGCCCAAAGACGCTGCCGTTTGTCGGACCCGAGCCCGGGCTGATGAGCGGCGGCGGCAGCGGCGAAGGATGAGGAGGATAGACGGATGGCGCGGCCATGGGCATCGGCTCAGGCGGGGGGTGCATCGAGTTCATGGCGACTTGCAGCTTGCGACTGATGCAAAATGGGGCAGTCTCCAAGACGACGTCAGGGGCACACCTCGAGGGGACGTGGACAAAAAGAGTAAAAAACAACAAGGTAGCCCAAGCGGCGGGTTAGGGAGAGAGAGGGAAAAAGGTCGTGCTATGGATGGATGGATGGGTGGATGGCCAGATAGAGTGACGTTGGCCGCTGCCAAGGTGAGGTACCGCCTACCACGCCCCGGCCCCGGTACTCAGCGGCCGTCACTCAGGTATCCCAGCTGCCCCGAGGACCTGGGGGCAGATGGGCCCCATGCCGGCGCTGCCAGTCAGGCCCTAGCTGAGCCCGCGTACCGGACTACTCGCAAAGGTGCCTGGCATACCTCGAGGCCCAGGTACCGGCCCAGAGAGGAGCACGACCAACAATGGGAGCTCGGCGGCGACAAATGAGAGGCAGCCAGGTCTCGCCGGCGCCGGAGAGGAATGCTGCCGCTACCGCCATTACAACCTTGTTCGCTTTTCCGCCTTGTCTTTCTGGCCTTGTCTTTTTGGAGTGGGGAAGTATTGTCACTCGAGCGGGCGAGTAGCAAACATGGGCTGAGGCTCCAGGGCGCTGCACTCTTTTGGCACCACAGACAGACACGGCAGGCCTTTTCTTTTTTTTTT